>JAQQSO010001659.1:0-16148 GCA_028658305.1 Pachyuromys duprasi
AAGTAATGATAGATCTGGGGGAGGTTGTTGAGACTTGGGAAGAACAAGAGCTCCACAAAGACCAAACTGAGCAGGGCATAGGGGTCTTGTATGAGACGGTTTCTACAATCAAGGACCATGTGTGTATATGGCCTGGAACCCCTGCTCAGATGGGGCCCATGATAGCTCATTGTCGGACTGAAGACCCTAGTGAAGGAAACAGGGAATGTTTCAGTCATGTTCTTGATGGCTGACTCTTTGACCCTCCCCCATACAAGCTGGGGAGTGACAGATGGGCTAGATCCCAGGGGAGGGCATTGCAGCCAGCACTGAGGAGAAAGGATAAGCTGGGTTTGGATGGTAGGGGAGGAGGTCCTCCCCTGTTGGTGGACTTGGAGGGGGTCGGGAGGAGGGAGATGAGGGAGGGAGTGGGAGGGTGGGAGGGAATGAGGGAGGAGGCTACGCATGGGATGCAAAGTACCGAACCTGTGATTGATATAAAAATAAATAAATTAATAAAATAAAAGTTCAAATTAAAAAAAAAGTTAAGGGTTAAGGGTTAGTGTTAAGGGTTAGGGGTAAATATTAGGGTTAAGGTTCAGGGGATAGGGGTTAGGGTTAAGGGTTAGGGTTAACGGTTGGGGTTAGATTTAAGGGTTAGGGTTAAGGGTTAGCGTTAAGGGTTAGGGGTAAGAATTAGGAATAAGGGTTGGGGTTAGGGTTAATAGTTAGGGTTATGGGTTACGGTTAAAGGTTAGGGGATAGGGTAAGGGTTAGGGTTTAGGGTTAAGGGTTATGATAAGGGTTTGGGTTAAGGGTTATTGTGAAGGTTTTTGTTATGGGTTAGGGGTTAAGGGTAAGAGGTAAGGGTCAAGGGTTAGGGTTAAGGTTTATGGTTATGATTAAGGGTTATGTTTAAGGGTTAAGGGCTAAGGGTTATGGTTAAGGATAAGGGTTAGGGTTAAGGGTGAGGTTTAAGTGTTAAGGGTTATGGTTAAGGGTTAGGGTTAAGTGTTAGGGTTAATATTCAAGGGTTAGGGTTAAGAGTTAATGGTTAAGGGTCACCGTTAAGGGTTAGGTTAAAAGTTAGGTTTAGGGGTTAGGGTTAAGGATCAGGGTTAGTGTTAATGGTGAGAGTTAAGAGTTAAGATTAAGGGTTAGGGTTAAGGATTATGGTTCTGGTTTAGGGTTAAGGGTTAGGGTTAAGATTTAGAGTTAAGGTTTAAGAGGTAGGGTTAAGAGATAAGGGTTAAGGGTTAGGGTTAAGGGATAGGGTTAAGGCTTAGGTTTAAGGGTTAGGTTTAGGGGTTAGTGTTAAGGGTTATGGTTATTGTTAAGGATCAGGGTTAAGGTTTAGGGTTAAAGGTTAGGGGTTAGGGTTGAGGGTTAATGTTAAGTGTTAGGGTTAAGGGTGGGCGTTAAGGGTTAAGGTTGGATTTAAGGGTTAGGGATAAGGGTTAAGGGTTAGGAGTAAGGGTTAGGGTTAAGGGTTAGGGTTAAGGTTCAGGGTTAAGGGTTAGGGTTAAGTGTTGGGGTTAGGGTTAATAGTTAGGGTTAAGGGTTACAGTTAAGGGTTAGGGTTTAGGGTTAGGGTTATGGGTTAGGGTTAAGGGTTAGGGTTATTGGTCAGGGTTACAGGTTAGGGTTAAGTTTATGGGTTAGAAGTTAGGGTAAAGGGTTAGGGAAAAGCGTTAGGGTTAAGCATTTAGGGTTGGGATTATGTTTAGGTGTTAGGGTTAGGGGATTCTGTTAAGGGTTAGGAGCTGGGTTGAGGTTTAGTGTTAAGGGTTAGAGTTAGTGTTAAGGGTTATGGTTAAGGGTTAGGGTTACCGTTTAGTGTTAAGGGTTAGAGTTAAGAGTTAGGATTAGGCTAAGGGTTACTGTTAAGGGTTAGGGTTAAGGGTTAATCGTTAGGTATAAGGGTTAGGCTTAAGTGTTAGGGGTAAGTGTTAGGGATAAGGGTTAAGGGTTAAGGGTTAGAGTTAAGGGTTAGGGTTAAGGGTTAGGGTTATGGATTAAGGGTTAAGGGTTAGGTTTAAGGGTTAGGGTTAATGGTTTCGGTTAAGGGTTAGGGTTAAGGGTTAGGGGTTAGGGTTGAGGGTTGGTGTTAAAAGTCATTTTAAGGGTTAGGGTTAAGTGTTACGGTTTAGGGTTAGGGTTTAGGTTGAGTGATATAGGTTAAGGTTAAGGGTTAGAATTAATGGTTAGGGTTATGGGTTAGAGTTAAGGGATAGGTTTGTGGGCTAGGAGTTAGGGTTAATTGTTAGGGTAAATGGTTAGTGTTATGTGTTAAGGGTTAGGAGTTAGTGTTAAGGGTTAGGGTTATTGTTAAGGGTTAGGGTTAAGTGTTAAGGTTTAGGGTTAAGGGGATGGTTAAGAGTTAGGGTTAAGAGTTAGGTTTAAGTCTTAATGGTTAAGGGTTAGGGTTGAGGGTTAGCATTAAGTGTTATGGTTAAGGGTTAACGGTTACAGTTAGGATTAAGGGTTAGAGTTAGGGGTTAAGGTTAAGGGTTAGTGTTAAGGGTTAGGTTTAAGGGATATTGTTAATTGTTAGGGTTAAATGTTAGGGTTAATGGTTAGGGGATAGAGGTTAGGGTTAAGGGTTATGGTTAACGTTTATGGGTTAGGGATTAGGGGTTAAGGGTTAGAGGTTAGGGTAATGGTTAGGGTTAGGGTTATTGGTTAGGGTTAGGATAAAGTGTTAGGGTTTGGGTTAAGGGTTAAGCTCAGTGTCAAGGGTTAGGGTTATGGGTTAGGTTAAGGGTTAGGGTTAAGGGTTATGATTGAGGGTTAGGGGTTAAGGGTTAGAGGTTAGGGTTAAGGGATAGAGTTAAGGGTTAAGGTTAGTGTTAAGTGTTAGTTTTAATGGTTACGGTTAAGGGTTAGTGTTAAGGGTTAGGGTTAAAGGTTAGGGTTAAGGGTTAGAGTTAAGGATTAGGGTTAGGGTTAAGGGTTAGGGTTAAGGGATAGGTTTAAGGGTTAGTGTTAAGGTTTAAGAGTTATGGTTAAGAGTTAAAAGTTAGGGTTAAGGGATAGTGTTAAGGGTTAGGGTTAAGAGATAGGATTAGGGGTAAGGGTTACTGTTAAGGGTTAGGGTTAAGGGTTAGGTTTAAGGGTTAGGGTTATGGGTTAAGGGTTAAGGGTTTGTTTTAAGGGTTAGGGTTAACGGTTTGGGTTAAGGGTTAGGGTTAAGGTTTAGGGTTTAGTTTTGAGGGTTAGTGTTTAAAGTTAGGGTTAAGGGTTATGGTTAAGGGTTACGATTAAGGGTTAGGGTTTTGGTTGAGTGATATAGGTTAAGGTTAAGGGTTAGGGATATTGGTTAGGGTTATGTGTTAGAGTTAAGGGTTAGGTTTGTGGGTTAGGAGTTCGGGTTATGTGTTAGGGTTAACAGTTATGGGTTAGGGATTAGGGGTTAAGGGTTAGAGGTTAGGGTTAAGGGTTAGGGTAATGGTTAGGGTTAGGGTTAATCGTTAGGGTTAGGGTAAAGTGTTAGGGTTAGGGTTAGGTTTAAGACCAAACTGAGCAGGGCACAGGGGTCTTGTATGAGACGGTTTCTACAATCAAGGACCATGTGTGGATGTGGCCTGGAACCCCTGCTCAGATGGGGCCCATGATAGCTCGTTGTCATACTGAAGACCCTAGTGAGGGAAACAGGGACTGTTTCAGTCATGAACTTGATGGGTGACTCTTTGACCCTCCCCCATACAAGCCGGGGAGTGACAGACTGGCTAGATCCCAGGGGAGGACACTGCAGCCAGCCCTAAGGAGAGAGGATGAGCTGGGGGTGGATGGAAAGGGAGGAGGTCCTCCCCTGTTGGTGGACTTGGAGGGGGCGGGGAGGAGGTAGATGAGGGAGGGAGTGAGAGGGTAGGAGGGAATGAGGGAGGAGGCTATGCCTGGGATGCAAAGTACTTAACCTGTGATTGATATAAAAATAAATAAATTTTTAAAAAAGGTTAAGGGTTAAGAGTTAAGCGTTAGGGGTTAGAGTTAGAGGTTAGGCCTAAGGTTAGGGTTAAGAGTTAGGGTTTATGGTTGGGTTAAGGGTTAAGGGATAAGGGTTAAGGGTTAAGGGTTAGGGTTAGGGTTAATGGTTAGGTATAAGGGTTAGGATTAAGGTTTAGGGGTAATGGTTAGGGATAAGTGTTAGGGATTAGGGTTAAGTGTTAGGTTTAAGGGTTATAGGTTAGGGTTAAGAGTTAGGATTTAGGGTTAGGGTTAGGTTTAAGAGTTAGGGTTAAGGGTTCGGTTTAAGGGTTAGTGTTAAGGGTTAGGGTGAACGGTTAGGGTTAAGGGTTAGTGTATAAGTTAAGGGTTATGGCTTAAGGGTTAGGAATAAGGGTTATGGTTAAGTGTTAGGTTTAAGGGTTAGGGTTAATGGTTTGGGTTAAGGGTTACAGTTAAGGTTTAG
The DNA here is from genome assembly GCA_028658305.1 of Pachyuromys duprasi. Lineage (NCBI taxonomy): Eukaryota > Metazoa > Chordata > Mammalia > Rodentia > Muridae > Pachyuromys > Pachyuromys duprasi. The sequence goes on from JAQQSO010001659.1 coordinate 4,391, forward strand.
GGGTTATGGTGGAGGGATAGTGCGAAAAGTTAGGGTTAATTGTTAGGGTTAAGAGATACGGTTAAGGGTTAGGGTTTAAGGTTAGAGTTATAGGTTAGGGTTAAGGGTTAGTGTTAATGGTTAGGGTTAAGGGTTAGTGTTAATGGTTAGGGTTAAAGGTTAGGGTTAAGGGTTAGGAGTTAGGGTTAAGGGTTCGAGGTTAGGGTTAAGGGTTAGGGTTAAGGGTTATGGTTAAGGGTTAGGATTAGTGCTATGGGTTAGGCTTAAGGGTTAGGGTTAATGGTTAGGGTTAGGGTTAAGGGTTAGGTATAAGGGTTAGGGTTAAAGGTTAGGGGTAATGGTTAGGGATAAGGGTTAGTGATTAGGGTAAAGGGTTAGGGTTAAGGGTTAAAGGTTAGGGTTAAGGGTTAGGGTTTAGGGTTAGGGTTAGGTTTAAGGGTTAGGATTAAGGGTTAGAAATAAGGGTTAGGGTTAAGGGTTAGAGGTTAGGGTTAAGGGTTAGGGTTTAGGGTTAGGGTTAGGTTTAAGGGTTAGGATTAAGGGTTAGAATTAAGGGTTAGGGTTAAGGGTTAGGGTTAAGGGTTAGTGTATACATTAAGGGTTAAGGGTTAAGAGTTAGGAATAAGGGTTAGGGTTAAGTGTTAGGGTTACGGGTTACGGGTTAAAGGTTCGAGGTTAGGGTTAAGGGTTAGGGTTTAGGGTTAGTTTGGGGTTAGGGTTAGGTTTAAGGGTTAGGTTTAAGGGTTAGACTTAAGGATAAGGGTTAAGTCTTAGGGTTAAGTGTTAGGGTTAAGGGTTACAGTTAATGGTTAGGGTTTAAGGTTATGGTTATAGGTTAGCGTTAAGGGTTAGTGGTAAGGGTTAGGGTTACGGGTAATGGTTTAAGGTTAGAGTTATAGTTTAGGGTTAAGGGTTAGGGTTAATGGTTAGGGTTATAGGTTAGGGTTAAGCATGAGGGTTAAGGGTTATGGTTTAAGGTTGGGGTTATAGGTTATGGTTAAGGGTTATTGTTAATGGTTATGGTTATAGGTTAGGATTAAGCGTGACTGTTAAGGGTTAGGGTTAAGGGTTAGGGTTAAGGGTTAATGTTAGGTTCAAGGGTTAGGATTATGGGTTAGAGTTAATGGTTAGGGTTAAGGGTTTTTGGTATGAGTTAGGATTAAGTGTTAGGGTTAAGGGTTAGGGTTAAGGGTTAGGATTAAGAGTTAGGGTTAAGGGTTAGAGGTTAAATTGAAGGGTTAGGGTTAAGGGTTAGCGTTAATGGTTAGGGTTAAGGATTAGGGTTAAGTGTTAGGTGTTAGGGTAAAGGGTTAGGGTTATGAGTAAGGGTTAGGGTTAGGGTTAAGGGTTAGGGTTAAGGATTAAGGGTTAGGGTTAACGGTTATGTTTAAGGGATACAGTTAAGGGTTAAGGTTAAGGGTTTGGGTTAATGGTTAGGTTTTAGGTTAGAGTTAAGGGTTAGGTGTTAGGGTTAAGAGATAGGGTTATGGGTTAGGTTTAAGGGTTACAGTTAAGGGTTAGGGTTATGTTTAAGGGTTAGGGTTAATGGTTAGGGTTAAGGGTTTGAAATAAGGGTTAGTGTTAAGGTTACAGTTAAGGGTTAGGGGTTAGGGTGAGGAGTTAGGGTTAATGCTTAGGGTAAAGGGTTAGGGTTAAGGGTTACGGTTAGGATTAAAGGTTAGTGTTAAGGGTTCGAGTTAAGGGTTAGGGTTAAGTGTGAGGATTAAGGGTTAGGGTTAAGGGTTAGGGTCAAGGGTTAGGGTTAAAGGTTAGGGTTAAGTGTTAGGATTAGGGTTAAGGATTAGTGTTAAGAGTTAGGGTTAAGGGTTAGGATTAAGGGTTAGGGTTAAGGGATAGGGTTAAGGGTTAAATTAAAGGTTAGTTTTAAGGATTAGGGTTAAGGGTTAGGGTTCAGGGTAAGGATTATGGTCTAGGGTTAGGGTTATGGGTTAGAGTTAATGCTTAGGGTTAAGGGATAGGATTAAGGGTTAGGATTAGGGTTAAGGAATAGGATTAAGAGTTAGGGTTAAGGGTTAGGGTTAAGGGTTAGAGTTAAGGGTTAGGGTTAAAGGTTAAAGTTAAATGTTAGTGTTAAGGATTAGGGTTAAGTGTTAGGGTCAAGGGTTAGGGTTATGAGTTAGAGTTAATGGTTAGGATTAAGGGTTTGGAATTAGGGTTAGGTGTTTGGGTTAAGGGTTAGGGTTAGTGGTTAAGGTGAAGGGTTAGTGGTTAGGTTTAAGGGTTAGGGTTAAGGGTTTGGGTTAATGGTTAGTGTTAGGGTTAGGGTTCAGGGTTAGGGTGTAAGAGTTAGGGTTAAGGGTTAGGGTTATGAATAAGGGTTAGGGGTTAACGATAAGAGTTAGGGTTATGGGTTAAGCCTTATGGGTCAGGGTTAGGGTTAAGGTTTATGGGTTAAGGTTAAGGGTTAGGGTTAAGGGTTAGTGTTACGGTTAAGGGTTAGGGTTAGTTGTTAGGGTTAAGGGTTAAGTTTAAGGGTTAGGGTTATGGGTTAGGGTTAATGGTTTGGTGTTATGGTTAAGTGTTAGGATTAAGGAATATGGTTAACGGTTATGGTTAAGAGTTAGGGTTAGGGGTTAGGGTTAAGGGTTTGTGGTTAGGGTTAAAGGTTATGGTGTAGGGTTAGGGGTTAGTGTTATGGCTTATGGTTAAGGGTTGGGGTTAAGGGTTAGGGTTAAGGTTTCAGGTTAAGGGTTAGGGTTAAGGGTTAGGGTTAAGGGTTATGGTTAAGAGTTAGAGTTATGGGTTAGGGTTAAGGGTTAGGGTGAATGGTTAGGTGTTAGGGTTAAGGGTTAGGATTAAGGTTAAGGATTAGGATTAAGAGTTAGGGTTAAGGGATAGGGCAAAGGGTTAGGGTTAAGGATTAGGATTAGGGTTAAGGATTAGGATTAAGACTTAGGGGAAAGGGATAGGGCAAATGGTTAGGGTAAAGGTTTGGTGTTAGGGTTAATTGTTAGGGTTACAGGTTAGGGTGAAGCGTTTGGGGTTAGGGTTATGGGTTAGGGTAAAGGTTAGGTTTAAGGTTATGTTTAAGGGTTAGGATTAAGGGGTAGGTGTTAGGGTTAAGAGTTTGGGTTATGGGTTAGGGTTAATGTTTAGTGTTCAGGGTTAGAGTTAAGGGTTAGGGTTAATAGTTAGGTGTTAGGGTTAAGGGTTTGATTTAAGGTTTAGGGTGAAGGTTTCAGGGTTAGCGTTAAGGGTTAGGGTTAAGGGTTAGGGTTAAAGGTGATGGTTAAGGGTTAGGGTTAATTGTTAGGGTTAATGGTTAGGGTTAAGGGCTAGGGTTATTGGTTAGGGTTAATGGTTAAGAGTTATTCTGAAGGGTTAGGGGTTAGGGTAAAGGGTTAGAGTTAAGGATTAGGGATAAGGATTAGGGTTAAGAGTTAGGTTAAGCCGGGGAGTGACAGACTGGCTAGATCCCAGGGGAGGACATTGCAGCCAGCCCTGAGGAGACAGGATAAGCTGGGGTTGGATGGAAGGGAAGGACGTCCTCCTCTGTTGGTGGACTTGGAGGGGGCGGGGAGGAGGGAGATGAGCGAGGGAGTGGGAGGGTAGGAGGGAATGAGGGAGGGGGCTACGCCTGGGATTCAAAGTACCTAATCTGTGATTGAGATAAAAATAAATAAATTAAAAAAAGAAAAGGATGAATAGAATAGAATTGATGAATCACCACTGATCTCAATAAGAAATTCATCAAAGAGACTGTTCTCCTTTAAATATGTACAAGTGACAGAATCATGAAGATAGCCCAGGACAAGCTCAGTAATAATAATTAATTCAGACAGGAAAGTTTAGAAGGTGCCAAAAATGGTGTTTGGGGAAAATGGAAGTGAGAGAGTCCTAAAGTATGTCCTCGAGATAAAAGAAATTCACTTTTTAGCGAAAGCCTAGTATCACTACAAAATGTTGCTCTTTGCCTGGGTGATCAAATTTCTCCTTGCCAGCGTTGACGAGATCAGCTCCATCATTCATGGAGCAAAGAAACATAACACCATCCCTATAGTACTCTAGACATCCAAATAAAAAGAGAAGCCTAGTCCACTCACAAGGATATGGGACAAACCTTATACGGAAGTCATGGCAACACATGACTACTCTGAAGTGTTCAGAAGTCCAGAGGACATGGAAGTCAAGGAAATAGAAATTCCTGCTGGTAAGGACTAAATAGGCATCCAAGAGACTGTAAGTCATAATCCGAGATGTGTCTTTATCATTATTATTGTTATTGTCAGTATGTGTTTTTGTGGGGCTGGGTACATATTTCTGAATATGCAGTGAGCCCATGTATGTACAAGCAGAGCCCAAAGAAGGACTTTAGGTTTCTCATGTTATTTGCCGTGTTATTGGTCTTGAAACAGTTTCCATTTTAAACCAGAGCCTTATAATTTGTCTATGATGACTGGCCAGGAGGTCTTGTGATCTGCACTCTCTGTCCCCAAAGCTGGAGTCAGAGGCACTTGTAGCCATGAGCAGCTTTCTATATGGGTGCTGGGTGTTCAAACTTGCATTCCCATGCTTATATAGGAAACTCACGAAACCATATCTACAGCCTTCTGGATTGCATCTTTGCTCTTACAGATAGTACTATGTCTCTTTGCCCTGGCTAAATCAGACAGTAATTATTTATTCTTAGAAACTGACTTCCAAAAGGAAAGAAAGAAAGAAAATTTAAAAACAGATCAAATTCTACTCTAGATTTGATTTTTGTCACACATCCAGACTGCCTCTGTATGCTGTTTGATGTAAGGCTGACTGAATCATACACACCAAAGGAATCCAAATCCATATTGGCTGAGGGGCAAAAAGGACTCTATCTCCACAACTTGACAGGTTGAAGGAAATCATCTACCTTACCTTCCTACAATATTATTATATTCAAATGAACAAAAGGCCAGTCTGGGCTACACCATAAGGTCCTAGCCGTGCTGGGCTAGCATGTGAGTCCATGCCTCAAAAGAACAAAAATAAAATCACACAACAGCAAATTAGTAAAATTCACTGTGTTTGTATCACACAAGAAATTGGGAGTGGGCTTCAGAGTTATTGCAAATGAGCATCATCTGTACAGCCAAGCTCTCCTGCTATCCGTAGTCCTCAATCCTTCACAGGGTAAGCCCGTTCTTTGCCAGCTTCCTTATTTTCAAGCACCAGAGTAGAAAATACCTTTCTGTGTGCATTTATTTACTCACTGTAGTGTGTTTGTGCATCTACGTGCGTGCGTGCGTGCGTGCGTCCGAGGACAGCTTGCTGGACTCAGATCTTTCCACCATGACGGTCCTGAGAAGCACCCAGGATGTCAAACTTGGAATAAAGTGCTTTTGCCTACTGGAAAAAAAAAGAGTTAGGTTAAGGGTTAGGTTTAAGGGTTAGGGTTTAGGGCTAGGGTTATTGGTTAGGGTTAATGGTTAAGTGTTATTCTGAAGGGTTAGGGGTTAGGGTTAAGGGTTAGAGTTAAGGATTAGGGTTAAGGATTAGGGTTAAGAGTTAGGTTAAGGGTTAGGTTTAAGGGTTAGGGTTAAGGGGTAAGTGTTAGGGCTAAGAGTTAGGGTTATGGGTTAGGGTTAAGGTTTAGTGTTAATGGTTAGAGTTAATGGTTAGGGTTAATGGTTATGTGTTAGGGTTAAGGGTTAGGATTAAGGTTTTGCATGAAGGTTTTGGGGTTAGGGTTAAGGGTTAGGTTTAATGGTTATGTGTTAGGGTTAAGGGTTAGGATTAAGGTTTTGCATGAAGGTTTTGGGGTTAGGGTTAAGGGTTAGGGTTAAAGGTTAAGGATAAGGGTTAGGGTTAATTGTTAGGTTTAAGGGGTAGGGATAAGGGTTAGGGTTAATGGTTAGGTGTTAGGGTTAAGGTTTAGGATTAAGGAATATGGTTAAGGGTTAGGGTTAAGCGTTAGGGTTAAAGGTTAGGGTTTGGGGTTAGGGTTAAAGGTTAGGGTGAAGGGTTAGGGGTTAGGGTTATGGCTTAGGGTTAAGGGTTAGGGTTAAGAGTTAGGGTTAAAAATTCAGGATAAGGGTTAGTTTTAAGGGTTTGGGTTAAGAGTTAGGGTTAAGGGTTACAGGTGAGGAATAATGGTTAGGTGTTAGGGTTAAGGGTTAGGATTAAGGTTAAGGATTAGGATTAAGAGTTGGGGTTAAGGGATAGGGCAAAGGGTTAGGGTTATGGGTTAGGATTAGGGTTAAGGATTAGAATTAAGAGTTAGGTGTAAGGGATAGGGCAAAGGGTTAGGGTAAAGGGTTAGGTGTTAGGGTTAAGGGTTAGGGTTACGGGTTAGGGTGAAGGGTTTGGGGTTAGGGGTTAGGGTTAAGGGTTAGGGTTAAAGGTTAAGGTTAAGGGTTAGGGTTAATGTTAGGTTTAAGGGTTAGGCTTAAGGGATAGGTGTTAGGGTTAAGAGTTAGGGTTATGGGTTAGGGTTAAGGTTTAGTGTTAAAAGTTAGAGTTAAGGGTTAGGGTTAAGGGTTAGGGTTATGAATAAGGCTTAGGGGTTAGCGATAAGGGTTAGGGTTTAGGGTTAAGGCTTAGGGGTAAGGGTTAGGGTCAAGGGTTAAGGGTTAAGGTTAAGGGTTAGGGTTAAGGGTTAGGCTTTAGGATTAGGATAAAGGGTTAGGGTTAAGGGTTACGGTAAGGATTAAGGGTTAGGGTTAAGGGTTAGGGTTAAGGGTTAGGGTTAAAGGTAGGTATAAGTGTTAGGGTTAAGGGATAGGTGTTCAGGGTTTGGGGTTAGGGTTAAGGGTTAGGGTTAAGGATTAGAGGTTAGGGTTAAGGGTTAGAGTAAAGGGTTAGGGTTAGGGTTAACGGGTAGGGTTTGGGTAAAGGATCAATGATTAAGGGTTAGGGTAAAGGGTTAGGGTTAAGGGATAGAGTTAAGGTTGAAGGTTAAGGGTTAGGGTTAAGTGTTAAGGGTTAAAGGTTAGGGTTAAGGTTTAGGGTTTAGACTTAGGGTTAGGTTTAAGGGTTAGGGTTAAGGGTTAAGGTTGAGTGTTCGGGTTAAGGCTTAGGTATAAGGCTTAGGGTTAAGAGTTAGTGTTAAGCATTAGGGTATAGTTTAAGGTATAAGGATTATGTGTTAGGGTTAAGGGTAAGGGTTAAGGCTTAGGTTTCAGGGTTAGGGTTACTGGTTAGAGTCAGGATTATTGTTAAGGTTAAGGGTTGGGGTTAGGGGTTACGGTTAAGGGTTAGGGTAGTGTTAAGGTTTAAGGGTTAGGGTTAACGGTTAGGGTTAAGGGTTATGGTTAAGGGTAGCGTTAAGGGTTAGGGTGAGGGTTAGTTGTTAAGGGTTAGGGTTAAGGGTTATGTTTAAGGGTTAGGGATAAGAGTTAGGGGTTAGGGTTAAGGGTTATGGTTTAGGGTTAAGGGTTAGCGTTAAGGGTTAAGGTTAGGATTAGGGTAAGGGTTAAGGGTTCAAATTAAGGGTTAGGGTTAAGGGTTAGGGTTAAGGGTTAGGGTTAAGGGTTAGGGTTACGTTTAAGGGTTAGGGTTAAGGGTTAGGGTTAAGGGTTAGGGTTACGTTTAAGGGTTAGGGTGAAGGGGTAGGGTTAAGGGTTTTGGTTAAGGGTTAGGGTTAAGGGTTAGGGTTAAGGGTTAGGGTTACGTTTAAGGGTTAGGCTGAAGGGGTAGGGTTAAGGGTTTTGGTTAAGGGTTAGGGTTAAGGGTTAAGTTTATGGGTTAGTGTTAAGGGTTAGGGTTATTTTTAAGCATTAGGGTTAAGGGTTAGGGTTAGGGTTAATGGTTAGGGTTAAGTGTTAGGGTTAATGGTTAGGGTTTAATAGTTAGGGTAATTGTTAGAGTTTAGGGTTAAGGGTTATGGGTTAGCGTTAAGGATTAGGTGTAAGGGTTACCGGTAAGGGCTAGGTTTAAGAGTAAGAGATAGTTTTAAGGCATAGTGTTAAGGGTTAGGGTTAAGGGTAAGGGTTAAGTGTTTGGGGTTAGGGTTAAGCATTAGGGTTAAGGGTTAGGGTTTAGGGTTAGGGTTAAATTTTATGGTTAAGGGTTAGGGTAAATGGTTCAGGGTTAGTGTTAAGGATTAGGGTTAAGAATTAGGTTTCAGGATTAGGGATAATGGTTAGTGTCAAGAGTTATTGTTAAGGTTAAGGGTTAGGGTTAAGGGTAAGGGTTAAGGGTTTTAGTAAAGGGTAGCGTTAAGGGTTAGGGTTAAGGGTTAAGACTTATGGTTAAAGGTTATGTTTAAGGGATAGGGATAAGGGTTAGAAGCTAGCGTTAAGGGTTAGGGTTTAGGGTTAAGGGTTGGTGTTAAGGGTTAGGGTTAGGGTTAGGATTAAGGGTTCAAATTAGTGTTAGGGTTAAGGGTTAGGGTTAAGCGTTAGGGTTACGTTTAAGGGTTAGGGTGAAGGGATAGGGTTGAGGGTTTTGGTTAAGGGTTATGGTTAAGGGTTAGGGTTAAGGGTTAAGTTTAACTGTTAGGGATAAGGGTTAGGGTTAGTGTTAAGGGTTAGGGTTAAGGGTTAGGGTTAAATGTGAGGTTTAACGGTTATGGTTAAGTGTTAGGATTAAGGGTTAGCGTTAAGAGTTAGGGGTTAGGGTTAAGGTTTAGGCATTAGGGTTAAGGGTTAGAGTTAAGGATTAGGGTTAAGGGTTAGAGATAAGGTTAAGGGTTAACAGTTAGGGTAAAGGGTAAGGGTTAAGGATTACGGTTAAGGGTTAGGGTTAAGGGTTAGGGTTAAGGGTTAGGTGTTAGGGTTAAGGCTTAGAGTTAACGGTTAGGGATAAGGTTAAGGGTTAAGGGTTAGGGTAAAGGGTTAGGGTTAAGGGGTAGGATTACGGTTTAGGGTTAAGGGTTAGGGGATAAGTGTTAGGTGTTAGGGTTAAGGGTTAGGTATAAGGGTTAGGGTTAAGGGTTAGGGATAATGGTTAGGGTTATGGGTTAGGGGTTAGGGTTAAGGGATAGGGATAAGGGTTAAGGGTTAGGATTAAGGGTTAAGGCTGAGGGTTAAGGGTTAGGGCTTAAGGATTAGGGTTTACGGTTAGGGGTTAGGGTTAAGGGTTAGACGTTAGGGTTAAGGGTTAGGGTTAAGGGTTAGACGTTAGGGTTAAGGGTTAGGGTTAGGGTTAAGGGTTAGGTTTAAGGGTTAAGGCTTAGGGTTAAGGGTTAGGGCTCAAGGATTAGGGATTAGGGTTAGGGGTTAGGGTTAAGGGTTAGACGTTAGGGTTAAGGGTTAGGGTTAGGGTTAAGGGTTAGGGTTAAGGGTTAAGGATTAAAGGTTAAGGTTATGCATTACGGTTAAGGGCTAGTGTTAAATGTTAGGGGTAATTTTTAGGTTTAAGTGTTAGGGGTTCGCGTTAGGGTTAAGGATTAGGGTTAAACGTTAGTGTTAATGGTTATGGTTAAGGGTTAGGGTTAGGGGTTAGGGTTAAGGGTTAGGGTTAAGGGTTAGAGTTAAGGGTTAGTGTTAGGGTTAAGGGTTAGGGTTAGGTTTAAGAGTTAGGGTTACGGGTTAGGGTTAAGGGTTATGTATAATGCTTAGGGTTAGGGGTTAGGGCTTATGGGTTAGGGGTTAGGTTTAGTGTTTAGGGTTAGGGTTCAGATTAGGGTTAGTGTTAGTGTTAAGAGTTAGGGTTAAAGGTTAGGGTTAAGCATTATGGTCAACGTCTATTTTTAAAGGTTAGGGATAATGGTTAGTGATAAGGGTTAGGGGTTAGGGTTAAAGGTTAGTGTTAAGGGTTAGGGTTAAAAGTTAGGGTTAACGGTTAGGTTTAAGGGTTAGGGTTAAGGGTTAGGGGTTAGGGTTAAGGTTTAGAGTTAAGGGTTAGGGTTAACGGTTAGGGAAAAGGTTAAGGGTTAGTGGTGAAGGTTAAGGGTAGGGTTTAGGGTTAGGTTTAAGGGTTTTGGTTAAGGGTAGTTTTAATGGTTAGGTTTAAGGGTTAGGGGTTAAAAGTTAGGGTTAAGGGTTATGTTTAAGGGTTACGGTTAAGGTTTAGGGTTAGTGTTAAGGGTTAGGGTTAGGGTCAGGTTTAAGGGTTCAAGTTAAGGGTTAGTGTTAAAAGTTAGGGGTTAGGGATAATAGTTAGGCATTCGGGTTGAGGGTTAGAGTTAAGGGTTAGGGTTCAGGGTTAGGGTTAAGGGTTTGGGTTAAGGGTTAGGATTAAGTGTTAGGGTTAAGGGTTAGGGGTTAAGGATTAAGGGTTAGGTATAAGGGTTAAGGTTAAGGGTTAGGGGTTAGCATTAAGGGATAGGAATAAGGGTTAAGGTTTAGGGTTAAGGCTTAGGGCTAAGGTTTAGGGCTTAAGGGTGAGGAGTTAGAGTTATTGATTAGGGGTTAAGATTTAGGGTTAGGGTTAGGGTTTTAGGTTAAGGGTTAGGAGTTAGGGTTAAGGGTTAAGGTTAGGGATAAGGGAGTGGGTCACGTTTAAGGATTAGGGTTAAGGGGTAGGTTTAAGAGTTTTGGTTAAGGGTTAGGGTTTAGGGTTAGGGTAAAGGTGAGGGTTAACGGTTATGGTTAAGAGTTAGGGTTAAGGGTTAGTGTTAAGGGTTAGGGGTTAGGGTTAGGCGTTAGGGTTAAGGTTTAGAGTTAAGGGTTAGGGTTAAGGGTTAGGGTTATGTTTAAGGGTTATGGTTAAGGCTTATGGTTAAGGGTTAGGGTTAAGGGTTAGGATTAAACTTTAGGGTTAAGGGTTAGGGTTTAAGGGTTAGGTATTAGGGTAAGGGTTAGGTATAAGGTTTAGGGATAATGGTTAGGGTTAAGGGTTCGGGGTTAGGGTTAAGGGCTAGGGATAAGGGTTAAGGGATAGGGTTAAGGGTTAAGGCTTAGGGGTCAGGGTTAGGGCTTAAGTGTTAGGGGTTAGGCTTAGGGGTTAGGGTAAAGGGTTAAAGGTTAAGGTTAAGCGTTAGGGTTAAGCGCTAGTGTTAAAGGTTAGGGATAATGGTTAGGGTCAATGGTTAGGGTTAGTTTTAAGGGTTAGTGTTAAGGGTTAGGGTCAAAGGTTAGGGTTAATGGTTATGGTTAAGGGTTAGGTTAAGGGTTAGCGTTAAGGATTATGGGTTAGGGTTAAAGGTTAGGGGTTAGGGTTAAGGGTTAGAGTTAAATGTTAGCTTTAGGGTAAGTGTTAGGGAAAAGGTTAAGGGTTAAGGGTTAGGGTAAAGGGTTAGGGTAACGTGTTAGGGTTAAGGGTTAGGGTTAGGTTTAAAGGTTAGGGTTAGGATTAAGGGTTAGGTATAAGGGTTATGGTTAAGGGTTAGGGATAATGGTTAGGGTTAAGGGATAGGGTTAGGGTTATGGTCAAACGTTCAAGTTAAGGGTTAGGTTTAAGGGTTAGTGTTAAGGTTTAGGGTTAAGGGTTAGGGTTACATTTAAGGATTAAGTTTAAGGGGTAGTGATAGGGGTTCTGTTTAAGGGTTATGGTTAAGGGTTAGGGTTAAGGGTTTTCTTTAAGGGTAAGGGTTAAGGGTTTGGGTTAAGGGTTAGCGGTAAGGGTTAGGGTTAAGGGTAAGGGTTAGGGTTAAGGGTTAGGGATAAGGGTTTGCGGTTAGGGTTAAGGGTTAGGGTTAAGGGTTAGGATTTAGGGTTATGGGTTATGGTTAGTGTTAGAGTTAAGGGTTAAGGTTAAGGATTAGCGATAATGGTTAGGGTTAAGGGTTAGGGTTATGTTTTACGGTTGAGGGTTAGGGTTAAGGGTTAAGGGTTAGGGTGAATGGTTAGGGTTAAGGGTGAGGTTTAAGGGTTAGGCTTAATGGTGAGGGTCAAGGGTTATTGTTATGGTTAAGGGTTAGGGTTAAGGGTTACGGTTA
>JAQQSO010001659.1:16648-42529 GCA_028658305.1 Pachyuromys duprasi
GGCCTTGTGTGTTTGTTTGGCCTTGTGTGTGTGTTTGGTGTTGTGTATGTGCTGAGCTGTGTGTTTGTGTTGAGCCTTGTGTGTTGGTCCTTGTGTGTATGTTCTGTCTTGTGTGTGTGTGTTGGGCCTTGTGTGTGTGCTGTATAGTGTGTGTTTGTTTTGTGTGTGTTGGGCCTTTTGTGTGTGTTGGGTCTTGTGTGTGAGTTGGGCCTTGTATGTGTGTTGGGCCTTGTTTGTGTGTTGGGCCTTGTTTGTTGGGTCTTGTGTGTGTTTTGGGGCGTTTGTTGGTCCTTGAGTGTGTGTTGGCCATTGTGTGTTGGACCTTGTGTTGTGCGTTGCGGTTTGTATATATGTTGGGCCTTTTATGTGTGTTGGTCCTGTTATGTGATGATCCTTGTGTGTGTGTTGGTTTTTGTGGGTGTATTGTGTCTTTTGGGCCTTGTGTGTATTGGGTCTTGTGTGTGTTAGGTCTTGTGTGTGTGTTTAGCCTTGTGTGTGTGTTGTACCTTGTGTGTTGTTGGGTCTTGTGTGTGTGTTGGGCATTTTGTGTGTGTTGGGCCTTGTGTGTGTGTTGTGTGTGTGTTGGGCCTTGTTTGTGTGTTGGGCCTTGTGTGTGTTTTGGGCGTTGTGTGTGTGTTAGGTGTTGTGTGTGTTGGGTCTTGATTGTGTGTTAGGTTTTGTGTACGTGCTGTTTTTGTGTTGGGCCTTGTTTGTGTGTTAGGTCTTGTGTGTTGGATCTTCTGTGTGTGTTGGGTGCTGTGTGTTGGTTTTTATGTTCGTGTTGGGCCTTGTGTGTGTGTTGTGTGTGTGTTGGGAGTTGTGTGTGTGTTGGGGGTTGTTTGTGTGTTGGGTGTTGTGTATGTGTTGGGTCATATGTGTGTGTTCAGTCTTGTGTGTGTGTTGGGCCTTGTGTGTTGGGCTTCATGTGTGTGTTGTGTGTGTGATGGGCCTTGAGTGTGTGTTGGGTCTTGTGTTTTGGGACATGTGTGTGGGTTGTATGTGTGTTGGATATTGTATGTTGGCATTGTGTGTGTGTTGCTCCTTGTGTGTGTGATGGGCCTATTGTGTGTGTTGTATGTGATTGGGCCTTATGTGTATGTTGGTCTTTGTGTTTGTGTGTTGGGCCTTGTGTGTTTGTTGGGCCTTGTGTGTGTGTTGGGCCTTGTGTGTGTTTTGGGCCTTCTGTGTGTGTGTGTTTTTCCTTGTGTGTTGGCCTTGTGTGTGTGTTCTGACTTGTGTGTGTTGGGCCTCATGTGTGTGTTGGGCCTTCTTGGTGTGTTGGGCCTTGTGTGTCTGTGTTGTGTTGTGTTGGGCCTTGTTTTTTGGGCCTTGTGTTTGTGTTGTGTCTTGTGTTTGTTTGGTGCCTTGTGTCTGTGTTGAGTTTGTGTGTGTGTTGGGCTTTGTGTGTGTGTTGGGCCTGGTGTGTGTGTGTTGTGTGTGATTGGGCTCCGTGTGTGTGTTGGGCCTTGTGTGTGTGCCGGGCCTTGTGTGTGTTTTCAGCTTTGTGTGTGAGTTGGGTCTTATGTATATGTTGGGGCTTTGTGTTGGGCAATTTGCATGTGTTGGGCCTTGTGTTTTGGGCCTTGTGTGTGTGTTGTTTCTTGTGTTTGTGTTGGGCCTTGTGTGTGTGTTTTTCCTTGCGTGTTGGCCTTGTTAGTGTGTTGGGACTTGTGTGTGTGTTGGGCTTTGTTAGTAGTTCCTTGTGTGTGTGTTGTTTCTTGTGTGTGTTGGGCCTTGTGTTTGTATTGTGCCTTGTTTCTGTGTTGTGCCTTGTGTGTTTTTGGTTTTGTGTGTGTGTTTGGTCTTGTGTGTGTGCATTGTTATATTATGGGCCCTTGTGTGTGTGTTGGGCCTTGGGTGTTGGGCTTTGTGCATGTGCTGGGACTTGTGTTGTGGGCCTTGTGTGAGTGTTGGACCTTGTGTGTGTGTTGGGCCTTGTGGTGTATTGTATGTGTGTTGGGCCTTTTGTGTGTGTTGGGTCTTGTGTTTGGGGTCTTCAGTGTGTTGGGCCTTGTGTGTTGGGTCTTGTGTGTTGGGACTTGTTGTGTGTTGTATATGTGTTGGGCCTTGTTTGTGTGTTGGGCCTTCTGTGTGTTTTGCGTTTATGTTGGGACTTGTGTGTATGTTGGACTTTGTGTGTTTGTCTTTTGTTTTTGTTGGACCTTGTGTTTTGGGGCTTGTGTGTGTGTTCGGTCTTGTGTGAGTGTTGTGTGTATGTTGTGCCTTGTGTGTTTTGTGTGTGTGTTGGGCCTCCAGTGTGTGTTGGGTCTGTGTTCACTGATGAAAGGAGGGGTAGAAATGTTGTCACATGTGCAAGGGAGGTAAGAAGTGATGTCACAGATCAACGGGGGGGAAGAAACAATGTCACAGATCAATGTAGGGGAAGAAATGGTGTCATAGATCAACGGAGGTGAAGAAATGATGTCACAGATCAACTGAGGGTAAGAGGATATCACAGATCAACAGAGGGGAAGAAATGATGTCACAGATGAATAGAGGGGAAGAAATGATGTCACATGTGCCACTAAGGGGAAGAAATGATATCCCAGATCAACGGACAGCAAGAAATGATGTCACAGATCAACGGGGTGGGGAAGAAATGATGTCACAGATTAATGGAGGGGAAGAAATGATATCTCAGATCAACAGAGGGGAAGAAACGATATTACATGTGCCACGAATGGGAAGAAATGATGTTACAGATCACACGAGGGCAAGAAATCATATCCCAGATCAACGGAGGGGAAGAAATGATGTCACAGAACAACAGAGGGGAAGAAATGATGTCACAGATCAACGGAGGGGAAGAAATGATGTCACAGAACAACAGAGGGGAAGAAATGATGTCACAGATCAACTGAGGGGAAGAAATGATGTCACAGATCAACATGGGAAGAAATGATATCATCATAGATCAACGGAGGGGAAGAAATGATATCACATGTGCCATGGAGGGAAGAAATGATGTCACAAATCAACGGAGTAAGGGGAAGAAAGGATATCACAGATCAACATAGGGAAAGAAATGATGTCACAGATCAACAGAGGGGAAGAAACGATTTCATTACAGATCAACGGAGGGGAAGAAATGATATCACACCTGCCACAGAAGGAAAGAAATGATGTCACAGATCAACAGAGGGGAAGAAATGATGTCACAGATGCCTGGGAAGGGAGGAAATGATATAATCACAGATCAATGTAGGGGAAGAAATGATGTCATTACAGATCAACGGAGGGGAAGAAATGATATCACATCTGTCACAGAAGGGAAGAAATGATGTCACAGATCAACGGAGGGGAGGAAATGATGTCACATATGCCAAACACAGGAAGAAATGAGGTCACAGATCAAAAGAGGGGAAGAAATGATGTCACAAATCAATGGAGTGAGTGGAAGAAATGATATCACAGATCAACGAAGGGGAAGAAAGATATCACAGATCAACATAGGGTAAGAAATGATGTCACAGAACAACACAGGGGAAAAATTATATCATTACAGATCAACGGAGGGGAAGAAATGATGTCACAGATCAACGGAGAGGAAGAAATGATGTCACAGATCAACAGAGGGGAAGAAATGTTATCAGCGTTCAATAGAGGGGAAGAAAGGATGTCAGAGATCAACGGAGGGGAAGAAATGACATCACATGTGGAAGGGAGTCGAAGAAATGATACCACAGATCAACAAGTTAAAGAAATGCTGTCACATTTGCCACACAGGTGAAGAAATGATGTCACATGTGCCAGGGTGGGAAGAATTGATGTCAGAGATCAACGGAGGGGAAGAAATGATATTATCACAGATAAACAGAGGGGAATAAATGATGTCAGATATAAACAAGGGGAAGAAATGATGTCACAGCTCAATGGAGAGGAAGAAATAATATCACAGATCAACAGAGGGGAGGAAATGATGTCACAGATCAATGTAGCAGAAGAAATGATGTCACAGATACCAGGGATGTGAGGAAATGATATCATCACAGATCAATGTAGGGAAAGAAATGATGTTACAGATCAACAGAGGGGAAGAAATGATATCATTACAGATCAACGGAGGGGAAGAAACGATATGCCAGATTAACACAGGGGAAGAAATGATGTCACAGATCTATGGAGGGGAAGAAATGATGTCACAGCTCAACGAAGGGAGAGATTGATGTCACAGATCATAGAGGGAAGAAATGATATCACAGATAAACATGGGGAAGGAATGATATCACACGTGCAAGGGAGGGGAAGAAATGATGTCACAGATCAAATGATGGGAAGAAATGATATCCCAGATCAACGGAGGGGAAGAAATGATTTCACAGATAAATGTAGGGGAAGAAATGTTCATATATAAATATATATACACTTAATATAAATCCATAACATATATAGTATAAAGATATATTTATATTATATATGTTATTTATATATTTATATCATATGTATAGTATACATATATTATATATTTATATTATATTTAAATTAAATTTCTATTATGTACATATTTTATTCTTATATTATATATACTTTTATATAAATATAAATATATACACAGAATATAAGTATATAATATATGTAACATAATATAATATATATTATAACATAATATATAATATATATTATATATTATATGTAACATAATATATAATATAACATATAATATATATTTTATTACACATATATTATATTTATATATAAGTCATATATTTATATTATATACATATTATACTTATATTATATATATTTATATGTAAATGTATATGCATATAATATAAATGTATATTTGCATTATATTGTATGTTATATATTTATATATTATACATATATTATGCATTTATATTGTACGTATATTAAATTTATATTACATTTATATTATATACCTATTACACGCTTGCATTACACACATGTACATATGAACACACACACTCATCCTATGACTGCTTCACACACACAGCATCAAGGCCGCAAGCGGCATCTCCCAGGATGGAAATGGGAACAGTGTGAAGGAGAGAGAGCTCGCTCTCGGGGGACCCTGATGTGCTCCCCAAACCCTCCTCCACAGGGTCCCGGAGACAGAGAAGACAGCGAGGAGAGGGGTCAGGGATCAGGGATAAGCGGTCAGGGGTCAGCAGGGGGTGAGCGCACTTTTTAAAAATTAAATTAAATCATTTTAATTGATTCTCATCAAGTCTCAGATCCTCCTCCTGGCCCCTGGGCAGCCTCCCCCCCCACCCGACCAATCAAACCCCCAACAACAACCGCAGAACCAAAGCATCAAACAACAACAATAATAATACTAAATAAAAATAAACTTTTCATGGAAGGAACTGTCGGAGGTCAACAATGCATCCCCATTGGGACAATTCCTTCCTGTCAGTCTCCCTCTCCCTCTCTCTCTCTCCCCCTCTCTCTGTCTCTCTCTCTCTTTCCCTCTCTCTCTCTCCCCCTCTCTCTCCTTCTCTCACTCCCTCTCCCTCTGTCTCTCTCTCCCTCTCTCTTTCCCTCTCCCTCTCTCTCTGTCTCTCTCTCCATCTCTCTCTCCCTCTCTCTCCCCGCTCTCTCTCCCTCTCTCTCACCCTCTCTCTCCCTCTCTTTCTCCCCCTCTCTCTCTCCCTCTCTCTCCCTCTCTCTCTCTCCCTCCCTCTGTCCCTCTCTCTCCCTTTCTCTCTCTCCCCCCTCTCTCTCCCTTTCTCTCTCACCCCTCTCTCTCTCCCTCTCTCTCTCTCTCTCTCTCTGGCTGGGGAGGGCCTGCTCCTCCTCAGAGTCACTGCAGCTCTGGCATTTTCCCATCATCTTTTCCTTAGAAAAATCAGTGACTGATTTATTTTCAAATCTGATTTTTCTTTGAATTTTTAAAAATCTGATTATTCTCATTTTTTAAATTAAATCTGATTTTTTATGTTTTTTATTAAATCTGATGTTTTTTTTGAGTTTTTTTAATTGAATCTGATTTTTCTCTGGAGGCGACACAGTTCAACCAGACAGGAAAGATCCCAGCAGGATGGTGGGGGTCACGGTGACATGGGGCTTGTGAATGTAGGAATAATAATAACAATATAAAAATGAATAAATAATAATAGTAATAATATATAAATAAATAATAATAATTAATTAAACAAACCACAGATTTCACTCGGGTGTACGTTAATTTAAGAAATCATAAAAATAAAATAAATACTAATAACATTTAATAAACACACAAAATAATAATAATAAAATAAAAATGAATAATAATAATAACAATGAATGAACACGCGGCAGATCCCCCAGTGGCAGCAGTTCTGCACGTCAGGCACCTGCAGACCAGGCTGGCCTGGAACCCGTGACCCTCCCGCCTCCGCCTCCCCGACCTGAGGAAGGGTGATGTGGGAAATGGGCTGTGTTGGTGGTGGTGTTGGTGTTGCTAGTGGTGTTGTGGGTATTGTTGTTTTTGTTGTTGGTGGTGGTGATGTTGTTGATGGTGTTATTGTTGTTGTGTTGTTGTTATTGTAGTTCTTGGTTTTGTTGGTGTTGTTATTGTTTTGTTGTTGTTATTGTAGTTCTTGGTTTTGTTGTTGTTGTTGTTGTTGTTGTTGTTATTGTTATTGTTGTTGTTGTTACTGTTGGTGTTATCGTTGTTGCTGGTGGTAGGGCTGGTGTTGATGTTGTTTTTGCTGGTGTTATCATTGTTGTTGTTGTTATTGTTGGTGGTGGTGCTGGTGCTGTTTTCGTTGGTGTTTTTGTTGTGGGTGTTATTGTTGTTGGTTTTGTTGTTCTTAGTGGTGGTGATGGTGGTGATGGTTTTGTTGTTGTTATTATTATTGTTGGTGCTGTTGGTGCTGTTGTTGATGGTGATGTTGTTGTTATTGTTCTTGTTGTTGTTGGTGGTGGTGTTCTAATTGTTGGTTTTGGTATTGTTATATTTGTTGGTGGTGGTGGTGCTGATGTTGTTGTTGTTGGTGGTGGTGGTGGTGTTATTGTTGTTCTTGGTGTTGTTTTTATTGTTATTGTTGTTGATATCATCATTGTTGCTCGTGTTGTTGTTGTTCTTGGTGTTGTTTTTGGTGTTGTTGTTATTGTTATTGTTGTTGTTGGTGGTGCTGGTGTTGTTGGTGTTGTTATTGTTTGTGTTATTGTTGGTGGTGTTGTTATTTTTGTTGTTCATGGTGGTGCTGATGGTGTTGTTGTTGTCGGTGGTGGTGGTATTATTGTTGGTGTTGCTGGTGCTGTTCTTGATAGTGCGGTTGTTATTGTTGTTCTTGTTCTTTTGGTTGTTATTGTTATTGTTGCTGGTGTTGTTGTTGTTCTTGGCATTGTTGTTATTATTGTTGGTGTTGTTGTTGTTGGTGGTGGTGGTGGCGATGGTGTTGGTGTTGGTGTTGGTGTTATTGCTGGTGTTATAGTAGTTGGTGTTCTTTTTGTTGTTGGTGGTGGTGCTCATGTTGTTGTTGGTGTTTTGTTGTTGTTATTGTTGTTGTGGTGGTGTTGATGGTGTTGTTATTATTGTTGGTGTTGTTGTTGATGATGTTGTTGTGGTTTTTATTGTTGTTCTTGTTGTTGGTGGTGGTGCTGGTATTGTTGGTGTTGTTGGTGATATTGTTGTTGTTATTGTTTTTGTTGTTGTTTGTGGTGGTGATGGTGATGTTGCTATTATCGTTGTGTTGTTGATGGTGTTTTTGTATTTAGTGTTATTGTTGTTGTTGTTGTTGTTGTTATTGTTATTGGTGGTGGTGGTGGTGCTGGTGTTGTTGTTGTTTTTATTTTGGTGTTGATGGTGATATTGGTGGTGTTGTAGTTGTTATTGTTTTTTATTGTTCTTTTTGTTGTTATTGTTATTGTTGCTAGTGTGGTTGTTTTTCTTGGTGTTGTCATTCTTGGTGTTGGTGTTGTTATTGTTGTTGTTGGTAGTGGTGGTGTTGGTGTTATTGTTCTTGGTGGTGGCAGTGTTGGTGTTATTATTGTTGTTGTTGGTAGTGGTGTTGTTGGTGTTATTATTATTGTTGGTGGTATTGGTGGTGTCGTTATTGTTGCTGGTGGTGGTGTTATTGTTATTATTATTGCTGTTGATTTTGTTTTTGTTGTTGTTTTTGTTGATGGTGTTGTTGTTGGTGGTGGTGGTGGTGGTGTTGGTGTTATTATTATTATTGTTGTTGTTTTGTTTTTCTTGGTGTTGCTGTTATTGTTGTTTATGGTGGTGGTGTTAGGGTTATTATTGTTGGTGGTGGTGGTTGTGCTGGTGTTGGTGTTATTGTTGTTGGTGTTCTTGGTTTTGGTGTTGGTGTTTATGTTGTTATTGTCATTGTTGGTCGTGGTATTTTTGTTGGTGGTAGTGGTGGTCATGTTGTTGTTAGTGATGGTGCTGGTATTATTATTATTGTTGGTGGTGTTGTCATTGTTGTTGGTGGTGTTATTGTTGTTATTATTGTTGTTGTTGTTGAAGTGGTGGTGTTGGTGTTATTAATATTTTTGGTGGTGTTGGTGGTGTCATTATTTTTGTTGTTATTATTGTTGTTGTTTTGTTTTGCTGTTGTTGTTGGTAGTGGTGGTATTGTTGGTTGTGGTGTTGGTGTTGGTTTTGTTGTTGGTGTTGTTGTTCGTGGTATTGTTATTGTTATTGATGTTGTTAGTGTTGGTGTAGTTAATGTTGATGGTGGTGTTGTTATTGTTGTTGGTACTTGTGGTGTTATGGTTATTATTATTGTTGGTGTTGTTAGTGTTGTTGTTGTTGGTGGTGGTGGTGTTATTGTTGCTGTTGCTGATGGTGTTACTGTTATTATTGTTGTTGGTGCTGTTAGTGTTGGTGTTGTTATTATTGGTGGTGTTGGTGTTGTTATTGTTGTTGTTGGTAGTGGTGGTGTTGGTTATTATTTTTGGTGGTGATGTTGGTGGTGTTGTTCTTGTTGTTGTTGATGGTGGTATTGTTGTTATTGTTGTTTTTGGTGTTATTGTTGTTGGTGGTGTTGGTTTTATTATTATTGGTGTTGGTGTTGGTGGTGTTGGTTATGATGTTGGTATTGGTGTTGTTATTGTTGGTGGTAGTATTGCTGTTGGTGGTGGTGGTTGTGTTGTTGTTGGTAGTGATGGTGTTGGTGTTATTATTTTTGTTGTTGTTGGTGGTGGTGGTGTTGTCATTGTTTTTGTTAGTGGAGGTGTTCTTATTATTGATGTTGGTGTTATTAGTGTTGGTGTGTTATTGTTCTTGTTGTTGTTATTATTGTTGCAGTTTGTAGTGGTGGTGGTGGTGTTATTATTTTTGTTGGTGGTGTTATTGTTGTTTGTGGTGGTGTTATTGATATTATTGTTGGTTGTGTTGTTAGTGTTGGTGTTGTTATTGTTGTTGTTGGTGGTGGTGTTCGTTATGGTGTTGGTATTGGTGTTGTTATTGTCGTTGGTGGTGGTATTGTTGTTATTATTGTTGTTCTTGGTAGTGGTGGTGTTGGTGTTATTATTATTGTTGGTGATGGTGTTATTATTGTTGTTGCTGTTGTTGTTGGAGGTGTTGGTGTTGGTGTTGTTATTAATGTTGGTGGTGGTAGTGGTGGTATTGGTGTTATAATTGTTGTTGTTGTTAGTGGTGTTGGTGGTGTTTTCATTGTTGAGGTTGGTGGTGGTGTTATTGTTATTATTTTTGTTGTTGGTGACGTTAGTGTTGGTGTTGTTATTGTTGTTGGTGGTGGTGGTAGTGTTATTGTTTTTGTCCAGCTGGTATTACTTTTATTATTATTGTTAGTATTGGTGTTGTTATTATTATTGGTGGTGTTGGTATTGGTGTTATTATTATTATTGTTGTTGTTGGTGGTGGTGGTGGTTACAGTGTTGGTATTGGTGTTGTTATTTTCGTTGATGGTGGTATTGTTGGTGGTTGTCGTATTGTTGTTGGTGTTGGTCGTGTTGTTGTTGGTAGTGATGGTGTTGGTGTTATTATTATTGTAGTTGGTGTTGTCATTGTTTTTGTTGATGGAGGTGTTATTATTATTGATGTTGGTGTTATTAGTTTTGGTGTTGTTATTGTTATTATTGTTGTTGGTAGTGGTGTTGTTGGTGTTATTATTATTGTTGTTGGTGGTGTTGTTGGTGTTGTTCTTGTTGGTGATGTTGGTGGTGGTGGTGGTCGTGTTGTTGTTCGTAGTGATGGTGTTGGTGTTATTAATATTGTTGGTGGTAGGGTTGGTGGTGTTCTTGTTTTTGTTGGTGTTATTGTAATCATTATTGTTGTTTTTAGTTTTGTTGTTGGTGGTGTTATTATTGTTGTTGGTGTTGTTATTGTTGTTGTTGGTGGTGTTATTGTTGTTGTTGGTAGAGGTGTTGTTGTTGTTATTATTGTTGATGTTGGTTATGGTGTTGGTATTGGTGTTGTTATTGTCATTGTTGGTGGTGGTATTGTTGTTGGTGGTGGTGGTTGTGTTGTTGGAAGTGACTGTTTTGGTGTTATTATTATTGTTGGTGGTGGTGTTGGTGGTATTGTCATTGTTTTTGTTGGTGGAGATGTTATTCTTATTATTGATGTTGGTATTATTAGTGTTGTTGTTGTTGTTGTTTTTATTGTTGTTGGTAGTGGTGTCGGTGTTATTATTATTGTTGGTGTTGGTGTTGGTGGTGTTATTATTGTTGTTGGTGGTGGTGTTATTGTAATCATTTTCATTTTTGTTTTTGTGGTTGTTGTTGGTGGTGGTGGTAGTGGTGTTATTGTTGTTGTTGGTGGTGTTGATATTGTTATTATTGTTGTTGTTAGTGGTGTTGGTGATGTTTTCATTGTTGAGGTTGTTGCTGGTATTGTTGTTATTATTATTGGTGGTGGTGACGTTAGTGTTGGTGTTGTTATTGTTGTTGCTGGTGGTGATGTTATTGTTGTTGGTACTGGTGGTGTTACTGTTATTATTATTGTTGGTGGTGGTGTTCTCATTGTTTTTGTTTGTGGAGGTGTTATTATTATTATTCATGTTGGTGTTAGTAGTGTTGTATTGTTATTGTTGTTGTTATTGTTGTTGATGTTGGTAGTGGTGTTGTTGGTGTTGTTATTGTTGTTGTTGTTATTGGTGGAGGTGGTGTTATTGTAATTATTATTGTTTTTGTTGTTATTGTTAGTGGTGTTTTTGTTGTTGTTGTTGTTGGTGGTGGTGGTGGTGTTATTGTTGTTGGTGGTGGTATTGTTGTTGGTGGTGTTGTTATTGTTGGTGTTGGTAGTGGTGTTATTATTGTTGTTGTTGGTAGTTGTGGTATTGGTGTTATTATTAATGTTGTTGTTGGTGGTGTTATTGGTATTTTTGTTGTTGGTCTTGGTGGTCATGTTGTTCGTAGGGATGATGTTGGTGTTATTATTATTGTTGGTGTTGTTATTATTGTTGTTTTTGTAGTGTTGGTGTTGGTGTTATTATTGTTGGTGGTGGTTTTGTTGGTGTTGTTGGTTGTGGTGTTGGTGTTGGTGTTGTTATTGTTGATGTTGTTTTCGGTGGTGGTGGTGGTTGTGTTGGTGGTGTTGGCTGTGGTGTTGTTGGTGTTGTTGGTTGCGGCGTTGTTGGTGTTATTGTTGTTTGTGGTGGTGCAGTTGTTGTTTTGGTTGGTGGTGTTATTGTTATTATTATTGTTTTTGTTTTTATGTGTTCGTGTTGTTTTGTTGGTGGTGTTGGTGTTGTTGGTTGCGAAGGTGTTGTTGGTTTTATTGGTGTGGTTGCCATTGGTGTTGTTATTGTTGTTGTAGGTGGTGTTGGTGTTGGTGTTATTATTGTTGTTGTTGGTAGTGGTGGTGTTGGTGTTAGTATTAATGTTGATGGTAGTGGTGTTGTTGTTGTTGGTGGTGGTGGTGGCAGTGTTGGTGTTGGTGTTGTTATTGTTGTTGTTGGTGGTGGTCATATTGTTGTTGGTAGTGATGGTGCTGGTGTTATTATTACTGCTGGTGGTGCTCTTGTCATTGTTGTTGTTGGTCGTGTTATTGTTATTATTATTATCGGTGGTAGTGTTGGTTTTGTTATTGTTGGTGTTGGTGTTGTTATTATTGTTGTTGTTGGTAGTGGTGGATTTGGTGTTATTATTAATGGTGGTGGTATTGTTGGTGTTGTTGGTGTTGTTGTTGGTGGCAGTGTTGGTGTTGTTATTGTTGTTGTTGTTGGTGGTATTGGTGGTGTTGGTATTATTAATATTGTTGTTGTTGGTGGTGGTATTGTTTTTGGTGGTGGTGGTGTTATTGTTGGTGGTGGTGGTGTTATTATTATTGTTTTTGTTGGTGGTGGCAGTGTTTGGTATTGGAGTTCTTATTGTTTTTGTTGTTGTTGGTGGTGGTAGTGTTGTTGCTGTTGGTGTTGTGTCGTTATGGTTGTAGTTTTTGGTAGTGGTGGTGTTGGTGTTATTATTATTGTTTTTGTTACTATTGTTTTTGTTGGTGGAGGCCTTATTATTATTGTTGTCGTTATTGTTGGTGTTATTGGTGTTGGCGTTGGTATTGTTGTTGGTGTTGGTGTTGTTATAGTTGGTGGTGTTCATGTTGGTTAGGTGTTGTTTAGGTTGATGTTGGTGTTGGTGGTGGTGGTAGTGTTGTTCTTCTTGTTGGTACTGGTGTTGTTGGTGTTATTGTTATTGCTTTTTGTGGTGGTGTTGGTGCTGTTTCATTGTTGTTGGTGGTGGTGCTGTTATTGTTATTATTATTATTGGTGGTGTTGTTCTTGTTGTTGGAGGTGGTGGTATTGGTGGTATTATTAATGTTGGTGGCGTTGGTTTTGGTGTTGGTGGTATTTTCATTGTTTTTGTTATTGGTGGTGTTATTGTTATTATTATTATTGTTGGTGTCAGTGTTGGTGCTGTTATTGTTGTTGTTGTTATTATTGTTGTTGTTGGTATAGTTGTTGTTATTATTGTTGTTATTGGTAGTGGTGGTGTTGGTGGTATTTTTATTGTTGTTGGTGGTGTTGGTTTTGTCATTGTTGTTGGTGGTGATGGTATTGTTATTTTAATTGTCATTGCTGTTGGTGGTATTGTTGTTGGTGGTGGTGGTGGTAGTCGTGTTGTTGTTGGTAGTGATGGTGTTGGTGTTATTGTTATTATTGTTCATAGTGGTGGTGTTCGTGTTATTGTTGTTGTTAGTTGTGGTGGTGTTGGTGTTGTTATTGTCGTTGTTGGTGGTATTGTTAGTGGTGGTAGTGGTGGTCATTTGTTGTTGGTAGTGATGGTGTTGGTATTATTATTGGTGGTGGTAGTGTTGTCATTGTTGGTGGTGGTGGTGTCATTGTTAGTATAATTGTTGGTGGTGGTGTTGATGGCATTGTTGGTGTTGTTGTTGTTGATGTTGTTGGTGTTGTGGTTGTTGTTGGTGGTGGCGGTGTTGGTGTTAATAGTATTGTTAGTGGTGGTGGTGTTGGTGGTGTTTTCACTGTTGTTATTGGTGGTGCTGTTATTAATATTATTATTATTATTGGTGTTAGTGTTGGTTTTGTTATTGTTGTTGGTGGTGGTGGTGTTGATGTTACTCTTGTTGTTGGTAGTGGTGGTGTTAGTGTTATTATTAATGTTGGTGGTGGTATTGTTGGTGTTGTTGGTTGTAGCAGTGTTGGTGTTGGTGTTGTTATTGGTGGTGGTGGTGGTGGTGGTATTGGCGGTGTTGGTATTATTAATATTGTTGTTGTTGATGGTGATATTGTTGTTGGTGGTGGTGATGGTGTTATTATTATTGTTAGTGGTGGTGGTGGTGGTGTTGGTGGTGGCAGTGTTTGGTGTTGGTGTAGTTATTGTTGTTTTTGTTGCTGCTGGTGGTGTTTTTGTTGTTGGTGGTGTTATTGGTGTTGGTTTTGTTATAGTTGGTGGTGTTCATGTTGGTGTTGGTGTTGTTTAGGTTGATGGTGGTGGTGGTGGTGGTAGTGTTGTTCTTTTTGTTGGTACTGGTGGTCTTGGTGTTATTGTTATTGTTTTTCATGGTGGTATTAGTGGTGTTTCATTGTTGGTGTTGGTGTTGGTGTTATTATTATTGTTGTTGGTGTTGGTGTTGTTGGTGGCAGTGTTTGTTGTTGTTGTTTTTATTGTTTTTGGTGGTGGTGGTTGTGTTGGTGTTGGTAGTGATGCTGTTGGTGTTATTATTATTGTTGGTGGTGGTGGTGTCATTGTTGTTGGTGTTATTGTTATTATTATTATTGGTGTTAGTGTTGGTTTTGTTACTTTTATTGGTGGTGTTGGTGTTGTCATTATTGTTGTTGTTGGTAGTGATAGTGTTATTAACATTGGTGATGGTATTGTTGGTGTTGTTGGTGGCAGTATTGGTGTTGGTGTTGTTATTGTTGGTGGTGATATTGGTGGTGTTGGTATTATTAAAATTGTTGTTGTTGGTAGTGGTATTGTTGTTGTTTTGGTGGTGTTATTGTTGTTGGTGGTGTTGGTGTTATTATTATTGTTTTGTTGGTGGTGGTGGCAGTGTTTGTGTTGGTGGTGTTATTGCTGTTGGTGGTGGCGGTGGTCGTGTTGTTGTTGGTAGTGATGGTGTTGGTGTTATTATTATTGTTGGTGTTGGTGTTGTCATTGTTGTTGGTGTTATTGCTCTTATTATTGTTGTTAGTGTTGGTTTTGTTATTTTTGTTGGTGGTGTTGGTGTTGTTATTAATGTTGGTGGTGGTATTGTTGGTGTTGTTGGTGTTGTTGTTGGTGGAAGTATTGGTGTTGGTGTTGTTATTGTTGTTGGTGGTGATATTGGTGGTGTTGGTATTATTAATATTGTTGTTGTTGGTATTGGTGTTGTTGTTGGTGGTGGTGTTATTGTTGGTGGTGTTGGTGTTATTATTATTGTTTTTGTTACTATTGTTGTTGGTGGTGGTGGTGTTATGATTTTTATTGTTGTTATTGTTGGTGTTATTGGTGCTGGCGTTGGTGTTGGTGTTGGTTTTGGTGTTGTTATAGTTGGTGATGTTCATGTTGGTGTTGGTGTTGTTTAGGTTGATGTTGGTGGTGGTGGTAGTGTTGTTCTTGTTGTCGGTACTGGTGGTGTTGGTGTTGTTATTGTTTTTTGTGGTGGTGTTGGTAGTGTTTCATTGTTGTTGTTGGTGGTGTTATTGTTATTATTATTATTGCTGGTGTCATTAGTATTGGTGTTGTTATTGTTGTTGTTGTTATTGTTGTTGGTAGTGGTGGTGTTGGCGTTAATATTAATGTTGGTGGTGGTATTGTTGGTGTTGTTGGTGTTGGTGTTGGTGTTGCTAGAGTTGGTGGTGTTCATGTTGGTGTTGGTGTTGTTTAGGTTGATGTTGTTGTTGTTGGTAGTGTTGTTTTTGATTTTGGTACTGGTGGTGTTAGTGTTATTGTTATTGTTTTTTGTGGTGGTGTAGGTGGTGTTTCATTGTTGTTGGTGGTGGCGGTGTTATTGTTATTATTATTATTGTTGGTGTCATTAGTGTTGGTATTATTGTTGTTGCTGTTGGTGTTATCGTTGTAGTTGTTGGTAGTGGTGGTGTTATTATTATTGTTTTGTTACTATTGTTGTTGTTCTTGGTGGTGTTATTATTGTTATTGTTGGTGTTATTGGTGTTGGCATTGGTCTTGTTGTTGGTGTTGTTATAGTTGGTGGTGTTCATGTTGGTGGTGGTGTTGTTTAGGTTGATGTTGGTGGTGGTGGTGGTAGTGTTGTTCTTGTTTTTGGTACTGGTGGTTTTGGTGTTATTGTTATTGATTTTTGTGGTGGTGTTGGCGGTGTTTGATTGTTGGTGGTGGTGGTAGTGTTATTGTTATTATTATTATTGTTGGTGTCATTAGTGTTGGTGTTGTTAATGTTGTTGTTTTTGGTGTTGTTGTTGTTATTGTTGTTGTTGGTAGTGGTGGTGTTGGTGTTATTATTAATGTTGGTGGTGGTATTGTTGGTGTTGTTGTTGTTGGTGGTGGTGTTGCTAAAGTTGGTGGTGTTCATGTTGGTGTTGGTGTTGTTTAGGTTGATGTTGTTGGTGGTGGTAGTGTTGTTCTTGTTTTGGGTACTAGTGGTGTTTGTGTTATTGTTATTGTTTTTTTGTGGTGGTGTTGGTGGGGTTTCATTGTTGTTGGTGGTGGTAGTGTTATTGTTATTATTATTATTGGTGGTGTCATTAGTGTTGGTGTTGTTATTGTTGTTGGGGTTGTTGTTGTTGTTATTGTTGTTGGTAGTGGTGGTGGTGGTGTTAATATTAATGTTGGTGTTGTTGTTGTTGTTGGTGGTGGTGGTGTTGCTAGAGTTGGTGATGTTCATGTTGGTGTTGGTGTTGTTTAGGTTGATGTTGGTGGTGGTGGTAGTGTTGTTCTTGTTTTTGGTACTGGTGGTATTAGTGTTATTGTTATTGTTTTTTGTGGTGGTGTAGGTGGTGTTTCATTGTTGTTGTTAGTGGTGGTGTTATTGTTATTATTATTATTATTGTTGGTGTCATTAGTATTGGTGTTGTTATTGTTGTTGCTGTTGGTGTTGACGTTATGATTGTAGTTGTTCGTAGTGGTGGTGTTGGTGTTATTATTATTGTTTTTGTTACTATTGTTGTTGGTGGTGGTAGTGTTATCATTATTGTTGTTATTGTTGGTGTTATTGGTGTTGGTGTTGGTGTTGTTGGTTTTGGTGTTGTTATAGTTGGTGGTGTTCATGTTGGTTAGGTGTTGTTTAGGTTGATGTTGTTGGTGGTGGTAGTGTTGTTCTTGTTGTTGGTACTGTTGATGTTATTATTGTTGTGATCGTGTTGTTGTTGTTGGTGGTGGTGGTGGTGGTGGTGGTCTAGGTGGTTTTGTTGGTGTTGGTGTTGATAGTGTTGGTGATGTTGTTGGTAGTGTTGGTTGTGGTGTTTGTGTTGGTGTTGTTATTGTTGGTGTTGTTTTTGTTGGTGGTGTTGTTATTATTGTTGTTGTTGGTAGTGGTAGTGTTAGTGTTATTATTAATGTTGGTGGTGGTATTGTTGGTGTTGTTGGTGTTGCTGGTGGTGGAAGTATTGGTGTTGGTGTTGTTATTGGTGGTGGTGGTGGTGATATTGGTGGTATTGGTATTATTAATATTGTTGTTGTTGATGGTGATATTGTTGTTGGTGGTGGTGGTGATGGTGTTATTATTATTGTTAGTAGTGGTGGTGTTGTTGGTGCAGTGTTTGGTTTTGGTGTTGTTATTGTTTTTTTTGTTTTTGGTGGTGGTGTTTTTGGTTTTGTTTTGGTATAGTTGGTGGTGTTCATGTTGGTATTGGTGTTGTTTAGGTTGACGTTGTTTGTGGTGGTAGTGTTGTTCTTGTTGTTCGTACTGGTGGTGTTGGTGTTATTGTTATTGTTTTTCGTGGTGGTATTAGTGGTGTTTCATTGTTGTTGGTGGTGTTGGTGTTATTATTATTGTTGTTGTTGGTGGTGATGGTGTTGTTGGTGGCAGTGTTTGGTGTTGTTGTTGTTACTGTTGTATTTGGTGGTGGTGGTCATGTTGTTGTTGGTAGTGCTGGTGTTGGTGTTATTATTATTTTTGGTGGTGGTGTTGTCATTGTTGTTGGTGTTATTATTATTATTATTATTATTGGTGTTAGTGTTGATTTTGTTATTTTTGTTGGTGTTGTTGGTGTTGTTATTATTGTTGTTTTTGGTAGTGGTGGTGTTGGTGTTATTATTAATGTTGGTGGTGGTATTGTTGGTGGTGTTGGTGTTGTTGGTGGCAGTATTGGTGTTGGTGCTGTTGTTGTTGGTGGTGATATTGGAGGTGTTGGTATTATTAAAATTGTTGTTGTTGGTAGAGGTATTGTTGTTGTTTTTAGTGGTGTTATTGTTGTTGGTGGTGGTGGAGTTATTATTATTGTTTTCTTGTTGGTGGTAGTCGTGTTGTTGTTGCTAGTGATGGTGTTGGTGTTATTATTATTGTTTTTGTTACTATTGTTGTTGTTGTTGGTGGTGTTATGATTTTTATTGTTGTTATTGTTGGTGTTATTGGTGCTGGCGTTAGTGTTGGTGTTGGTTTTGGTGTTGTTATAGTTGGTGATGTTCATGTTGGTGTTGGTGTTGTTTAGGTTGATGTTGGTGGTGGTGGTAGTGTTGTTCTTGTTGTCGGTACTGGTGGTGTTGGTGTTGTTATTGTTTTTTTGTGGTGGTGTTGGTAGTGTTTCATTGTTGTTGTTGGTGGTGGTGTTATTGTTATTATTATTATTGCTGGTGTCATTAGTGTTGGTGTTGTTATTGTTGTTGTTGTTGTTATTGTTGTTGGTAGTGGTGGTGTTGGTGTTAATATTAATGTTGGTGGTGGTATTGTTGTTGTTGTTGGTGTTGTTGTTGGTGGAAGTTTTGGTGTTGGTGTTGTTATTGTTGTTGGTGGTGATATTGGTGGTCTGAGCCTGTTTGAAGGTCAGTGCTGGACGCTTACCCATCATTGGATCAGTCTCCTCCCAGCGAGGTCGTCCCGTCTTAGGTAGGCTGAGACTTACCCACCCATTCCGTCTCTGACTTACTTACATTTGTGGAAATGTAACGCATTTTGCTCTCAATAAGACCATCAAGGCTCTATAAGGATCCTGGAAGGAATATGTTTAGTAGCCAAATGAGGGGTCACGGAGACTTGAGTTATTATTTGGAGGGATGGGACCAGAATTTCCACCTCCGGGTTGATTTTTGTAGGGAGGTGAAGTCTAAGGGTCGAGATGTGGGGTCGTTTTGGTCTTTTGGCAGGTCAACGGTAGACTCTTCTTCTGTGGTGAGGCGATGGTAATGGACTCCCACCGGCTTGATTGTAGAATCCACCTGACTCTTAACAATGCTTGTCAATCGATTAAAGGCCCAGGGGCCAAAAGAGAGAAGTAAAAGGATACCTACAAAAGGTCCTAGCAGACTGGGAAGCAGAGTGGTTAGCCATGGGGATGTGGAAAACCAATTTTTATACCAAGATTCTTGTTGTTCTTGAGCCCTCTTTCTATCCTCTAGATTTTATTCACCTTATCAAGGCTGTTTTGTACCAGTCCAGTCTTATCTGATTAGAAGCAGCATTCTTCCTTCTTTAAGAAAGACTAAATCTAATCCCCTCCTTTTTTGAAGAACTACCTCAGAAAGGGAAGCTAATGAATCTTTAAGATTGTTTATTCCCTCATGTATGAGATTGAGATCTCTATCTACCAAGGCACTGAGATGTGAAAAATGTTGTCGGGAAGTGACCAAGGCAGCAATACATGTCCCTGCTCCTGCAGCACTAAGTCCCAGGAGCACAGTTAGGGTAATGGCAGTTAGAGGTTCTCTCTTTTGTCTAATAGAGACACCTTGGTCCAGAGTAGTCTAAAAACTCTCTGGATCATGGACAAAGATCCATGGTAGCACAGTGACCACAACACAATAATCCTTGTTATCAATAAAGTTTTCATTGGTTATAAAGGGAGTTAGACCCAAAGATCAAGCAAAGTAGGTGTTATCGGGAGCCTTAGTATAAGTGGAGGTTTTACTGACAACAACAGTCTGATTACAGACTGATATGAGTGAATGGGGGGGGGCAACATTTTAGGGCCAACAAGACAGAGTCCAATGCCTGAAATGGAACTAAGAGTGATACCTCCGTCTGGGGCAGCATGCCAAAGCAGGCCATCTGAGTCATTGGTGAATATGGGGGTCATAAGAATTGCAACACCCTCATAAAAGGGAGGTGTAGGAGAGAAGCTGATCCAGCATTCTTGATAATTGGGATTGCTAGTATTATGAATAGATTCCAGGGAGGCATTTACTAAAGAAACGATAAGATCAGCTGAACTTGGGGGTCCCTCAAGGATGGTAGGTTGGAACAAGGCATATCCCGGAGACAACTGTGTGAAAGACTTTGGAGTAGCAGGTAATTTGGGCTTTGCTGGTTTTAGCAGGACAGGATTAGGTCCTATGGCCGCAGAACCTTTGTTTGGGATGGCTTTGATAAGCTTAATTTTAAAAAGAAGCCCTGGGTCCTGGCATCCCAAGGTTCCAGCAGTGCATTCTCTCAGCCAAAGTCCCGATTGAAAGCCTCGGTCAGTCCAGTCTTTCTGTTTTCCTGGAACAGTAAAAGAAATAAGCAAGGGGACGCACCAATTATTTTGGCACTGTGTCTTAGTGGGAAAGGGCGTCGTGACACCCAATTTTCTTTGTAAATAATTGGGGAGGTATTTTCTCCTCAAGGTAATGTAATCCCAAGAGGAGGTAGGTTTCCAATACGCATCCCCTGTTGTTTCACAGCCCCAGGAGGCACAATAATAGTCGTTTGTATACCCACATCTGTAGTTTAAGGAGCGATCACGGTGATTGCCTGGGCAGACATATAGTCCAGAAGTATGATCAGCCAGAGAGACCCGCTTAATGTAAGAATTGCATCCAGCGAGATGTCCATTGTAGTCAGGGTTAGGAGAATCTACAGGTCTTTCCTTGGGAAAGTACTCTGAAGGGGTTCCCCAATCTGCACTGGCTCCCAGGGCAAGGACACAGTGGTCCAGTTCTAAATCAGGCCAGTGGGGTTGAGCCCCAACAGAGGAACTGGTGATAACTATATCTCTGGCCTGATTTTCAATAACGCAGGTGAAATTATAAAGTCGGTATGGGGAGGGGCACTTACCGCCACCAGGCCAGGAGAAGAAGCGGAAGGAGCTTCATGATTCTGAAATTAAGCACATTTAGAGTCTTTCTCAGGAGGTTCCCTGGGAGGGTTAACCAGTTTTACTAGCCTTTCAGGAAGCCATCTGGCATTTTGTGCTTCGGAATCATATATACATGCATGGCCTTTTCCCCAAATAAGCACAGGGTCAGGTCCGGACCACTTATGGGTCAATGGATCCTTCCATAAAGCCTGAGCATAGGAGTTGGCTGTGGAGGGATGCCAGAACCTGTCAGCCTCAGATTTACCTTTTTCATCAAATGTCAGAAAAGTTAGAACAAACAGGGCATGATTTAACAATGTTTTGGAATTTCCTGTGAGGGGGTACAATATTCCCCTCGAGTGTTGCAATTTAGAAAGCATATTTTTGAGGGTTTGCTGAGCACTTTCTACTATACCCTGTCCCTGTGGATTATAGGGAATGCCAGTAGGATGTATTATTTTTAATTGAGCACAGAATTGTTTAAAGCTAGAGCTGGTATATCCAGGGCCATTGTCTGTTTTAATGGCTTTTGGCAATGGGGCATAAAGGCAGAACAAGCAAATATATGATTAATAACATTTTTAGTAGCTTCTCCCATCTGAAGGGAAGCACAAATAAATCCACTAAAGGTATCTATAGACACATGAACATATTTTAATTTGCCAAAGGGAGAATGATGGGTAACATCCATTTGCCATAATTCTGGTGTAAGACCACGAGCATTAACCCCCAAGTGTGGCTCAGGCAGAAATGTTACACAGCCCTGGCACTGGCGGACTATCTGTCGAGCCTGTTCTCGGGTGATAGAGAACATCTGTTGGAGAGTCTGGGCATTAAGGTGGTGTAACCGATGTACCTCTTGTGCCTGAGATATGGGGTCAGGCAGGGTGACCACTCCAGTCAGGACAACAGAACTATTTTGAGTTGCCTGATCAACAAGGTCATTTCCTTTACTTAAGGGTCTGGGAAGACCAGAATGTGCTTGAATATGTCCTACAAAAAAGGAGTGAGTCCTGGCCAGTATTAGTTGTTGAAGTTTGGCAAAAAGAGGGGAGGCATTGTTGGAGGGACAGATGTAAGGAACCGTCTCAAGCAGGGGGACTGAGCTAGCTACATAGGCGCTGTCAGTATAGAGGTTAAATGGGTGATTGGAGAGAGTCTCAAAGACCTGCACAACAGCAACCAGTTCCACAAGTTCTGCTGAAGAAAGTTTAGTTTGGACCCTGGAGATTTTTCCATTGATATTAAAGGCTCCAATTCCAGATGAACCATCAGTAAAAACTAACATGGCTCCAGGAATGGGAGAACTTTTAGTCTGTTTTGGGAAAACAATGGACTGTCTGTAAAGAAATTGAATAAGTCTGTCTGAAGGATAATGATTATCTATTTTGCCTTGGAAGGAAATACAATCAACAGCCCATTCATCAGAAGACTGTAATAGCCATTGAACCTGGGAGGCATTATAAGGCACACTAATGGTGTCTGGGTCTTTTCCAAAAAGTTTAAGAGAACACTCTCTCCCAAGTTTTAAAACCTGGGCAACCAAGGAGGAGTAGGTGGGCAGAATTTTGGAAGGGGTAGCAGGTAAATGGACCCAATACAATGGCTTAGTCTGCCATAAAATACCTGTGGGTGTAAAGGTTGTAGGGAGAATAAGCAACCATAACGGGGACGTGGGAGAGAAGTACCCAATCTTTTGAGCCTGAGTGGCCTTTTCAACAACTTGTAAGGAACTATTGGCCTCTGCGGTAAGCTCTCGAGCAGAGGAAGGATCAGAATCCCCTCACAAGATGTCAAACAAGGTTTTAAGCTCTCCGGTAGTTAATTTTAAGTAAGGTTGTAACCAATTAATATCCCCCAACAGCTGTTGGAAATCATTAAGTGTTTTTAAAGAGTCTTTTCTTAACTGGATTTTTTGAGATAGAATTCCAACGGGGTGCAATTTGAACCCAAGGAAAAGGTGGGGAGGATGGACCTGAACCTTTTCTGAGGCTATTTGTAGTCTGAATTTAACTCTTGTCCCACCTCATGTAATTTTGTTGTCTCTGGTCCTGCTAATAAAATATCATCCATGTAATAAATGATATATAAATCAGGATATTTAAGCCGAAAGGGATCTATTGCCAGGGCTACAAATTTTTGACAGAGGGTGGGACTATTGGCCATCCCCTGCAGCAAAACTCTCCATTGAAAGCGGGGTGATGGTCCAATACAATTAACAATAGGGAAGCTGAAAGCAAAACGTTTACAATCCTCTGGGTGTAGGGGAATGCAAAAGAAGCAGTCCTTAAGATCTATGACTAACTTAGCATAGCCCTGTGGGATGGCTACCGGTGATGGGAGGCCAGGCTGAAGGGCCTCCATTGGGACCATGGTCTTGTTGATTTCTCTTAAATCTTGGAGTAACCTACATTTTCCTCCCTTCTTTTGTATAACAAAGATGGGTGTATTCCAAGGGGAAGTGGAGGGTTCAATATGACCAGCCACTAATTGTTCCTGTACCAACTGTATGGCTGCTGTTAACTTATGTTGAGGAAGGGGTCATTGAGCTACCCAAACAGGGGAATCATTTTTCCAGGTTATTTTATCTGCCTGGTGTGCAGGAGGAGCAATGACCCTTAGGAAAAATGTGAATCATAACCAAGGCCTGTCCGTGTTCTTTTTGGGGTAACCGAGACAGGGTCTGGTATTCCCTGGTTGTTTTTTCTGAGGCCTCTGCCTGGGATAAATCCCTGGTTAAGCATTTGTTGAGTAACTGCCTCAGAAGGGCTGAACATGAGGTCTCCCATCTGGGATAAGATGTCTCTTCCCCAGAGGTTGACCAGAAGGCCAGGGACTATGAATGGCCGAACATGTCCAGTGTTTCCCTAGGGGTCTTCCCAAGTCAGAAGCTGGGAGCTCTGGAGGGTGTTAGTAGATTGGCCAATACCTTGAAGATGAGTCAATGAGGGCTGGAAGGGCCAGGAAGAGGGCCAAGCATTTTGTGAAATTAGGGTGGAATCTGTCCCTGAGTCTAAAATGTCCTCAGAAACTTTACCATTGATTTTAAGTTTTAGGCTAGGTCGCTCCTGGGTCATCTTTTGAATCCAGTAAATGTCTGAAGACCCAGGTCTGGAGGCCCCTCTAGGGGGACACATCGAAGGAGCTGTTGAATCCAAGGGCAGGGGAAGGGCTTGTGCTAAACACTGTCCTTGTGTAATAGGGAGAGGCCCTTGCATACTGCTAGCCAAGATTTTTATTTCTCCTGTATAATCATTATCAACCACTGATGGGAAAATGGTGATGCCCTTTAGAGTACTGGATGCCCTTCCCAGAATTAGATAATAAGTTTGTGGCGGGGGTGACCCTAAAACCCCTGTAGGAATTATTTGGACTCCCTCTTCAGGTTTTAATATTGAGTCAGTGGAGGCACACAGGTCCACCCCTGCACTCCTGGGAGTGGCCCTGCTGAGGCAGGCGGTTGGCTGAGGATCTGGCTGTTGTCTGTCTATCTGTTCCCCGAGGCCAGCAGGAAGGTTATTGGTTGGGGGGCCCGGGGCTGGCCCCTCATTCCGTTTCCCAGCAGGGGAGGGAGAGGATTGCCAGAGATGTCTACTTTAGACTGGCAAGTATTAGCCTAATGTTTACCGCAACGGCAGTGAGGGCAGACCGTAGTGGGTGGGGGGCCGAGCCCCTCCAAGTTGGCCAGGAACCTGTGGCTGACCAATAGACTGTCCCATAGCCCCTTGGGGGCATTGCCGTGCAAAATGGCCTGTCTGTCCACATTTGAAACAGATGTATTTATAGCCATTAGGTTGAACGACGGCTCCAATGGCCAGATTAATTGCCTGAGATACCTTATGGGTAAAGAGATCCACGTCCCGGCACATATGGATCATATCATGGAGATCTTTATCTTTGTATTTGCCACGTAGGGCAGCTCTACAGGCCGAGTTGGCATTTTCATAAGCAAGTTGTTTAAGAAGCTTATTTTCATCTTGGCCAGGTCCCAGAGACCTTTCGGCAGCTTCTAAGAAGCGACTGACAAAGTCACTATATTCCTCATGATTGCCCTGGATGATTTTTGTCAAGGGCGAGAGAACAGATCTCTTGGAGGGAATTGCACACCAAGCTGCCATAGCAGCATGAGCAGTCTGTGCCAACAGGCCTAGAGGAAAGTTTTGCTGTCCCTGGTCAGAGGAATATTTTCCTTGACCTGTAAGTTTTTTAAGTGTCCAGCCAGCAGAGGGAGCTCTAGGTCTTTTAGTGTTATTGTTAGCCAGAGTTCAACAACTTCAACAACGATCAACCCAGTCAGCCTGTCATGAAAGGAACTGTCCTCTAGTTAAAACCGACTGAACAACAGTGAGCCAGTCATTAGGAATCAGATATCCTCCCCTGCCAAGGCTTTCCAATAAGGAGATAGTAAAGGGGTCATTAGGTCCATAATTTTTTACTGCTGAATTACGTTTTTCTAAGTTTTCAAAGCGGAGCCGGCGATAGACAGTTTCTTTTATTGGATTGTCATAATCGGCCTCATCGCCATCTTCTCCCCTCTCACCTTCATTTTCACTAGCAGAATCGTTTTCATCTGAGGAAGGCAAGGGAATAGAAGCTGCAGGGAGATGGGAAGAGGAATGAACTCCAGCAGCAGGGGTAGAAGAGGTGGGCCCGCTGGGCACAGTCATGGATCCCTGTCCTTGATTTTGTCTAGTACATGATCCAGTGGTGACAGGGAAAGCTAGGCAGGTGGGAGGCGAAGAGCGAGGGGGCTGAGGCAGGGGAAATGAGTGACCAGCAGAACAGCGAGCCGAAAGATGAGAAAGTTGTTATTGAAGTTGGAGGATCTCCGTCAGGTCCTGAACTTGAGAGGAAAGACGAAGTTTGGTCTCAGAGAGGGAATTAGTCTGAACGTTAGGAAAGGAGGGCAAAGTCAGGAGAGGAGCAGAGGGAAGAGTAGGGGCAGCAGAAGCAAGGGGCGGCCAAACAGGGTTGTGGTAGCAGGCGGTCTCATCCTCCATGGTGGCGACATCGCCAGGGTCAAGGGGCTCATCCAGAGGAGAGAGGGAAGGCAAAGGATGATTGGTATGAGGCTTAGACTTAGCGGCCATGGGTTTTTGGATAACAGGGTGAATTAATTGAGGCAGCAGATTATAAGGAGGAGGCTTAGGGGAAGGTGCATCTAATGAGGAAAGTGGAGGATAAAGTTGAGGGGGAGTTGAGGGGTCAGAGTTATGAGAATTGGAGGCATCAACTAGAGAAAAGGAGGCAGAATCCCGAGAGGGAGGGCGCGAAGGGCAGCGGGAGCCAGGCTGCGAAGACGAAAGACAGTATTCGGCCACAGAGAGAAGGTGGCGTTTGCCAGAGTCATTGTCCACTTCCTCGACAATGTCTCGAATTATGCCCCAGAAAG
>JAQQSO010001659.1:42629-71221 GCA_028658305.1 Pachyuromys duprasi
GCTCTCTGAGAGAGGCCTTTAAATCTTTAATGAAACAGGCCTCCTTAGACAATGAATGGCCCATCTCGCTGGGACGGAATGTAAAAGCTATGCACTCACCAGGTCTAGCCATCTCACGAGCCATGAGTCGGTAACCTCTCAAATACGAATCCACGGATGCGTCCAGGTGTGTCCATCCGGTAATGATCCATGCCTCGAGCTCCACATCTGGGCGCCACCTGTCCCAACCCACGGGACCTAGTTACTCGCTGGGGCAAGGAGGACCAAGACCTGAAAGAGATGGGCGAAAGAAGGAACGGGCTCAAGCAAATGTACACTTGTCAAGAGCCAACTTTTATTGAGCAGAAGCAGGTTTTTTAAAGCTGGTTTTAGGTAGGGGTGGGAGTAGGAAGTTTATAAGATCCTTTTTCTTTACCCTTATTCCTCGCTCTCTGAGAGAGGCCTTTAAATCCTTAATAAAACAGGCCTCCTTAGACAATGAATGGCCCATTTCACTGGGACGGAATGTAAAAGCTGTGCACTCACCAGGTCTAGCCGTCTCACAGGCGATGAGTCGGTAACCTCTCAGATACTAATCCTCAAATGAATCCAGGGTGTGTCCGTCCGGTAATGATCCGTGCCTCGAGCCCCACACGTTAGGTGCCACCTGCCCCGACCGGCGGGACCTAGTTATTCATGGGGGCAAGGAGGATGAGAACCTGAAAGAGATGGGCGAGAGAAGGAACAGACTCAAGCAAACGTGAACTTGTCAAGAGCCAAATTTTATTGAGATGAAGCAGGCTTTTTAAAGCCAACTTTAGGTGGGGGGGGGGCGAGGGAGGAGCGAGGTTGGAAAGGCCCATAATAGAACCTTCTTATTCAGGGAGGGGCAAGGTTGGAAAGGCCCATAATAGAGCCTTCTTACTCAGGGAGGGGCAAGGATGGAAAGGCCCAGGGCAAGGGTGGAAAGGTCCACAATAGAACCTTCTTACACAGGGAGAGGTAAGGGAAGATTCTTGGGGCTTGTCTCCAGCATGTTGTGTCTTATGTGTGTGTTGGGACGTGTGTGTTTTTTGGGTCTTGTGTGTGTTGGGCCTTGTGTGTGTTTTGGGCCTTGTTTGTGTGTTGAACCTTGTCTGTTGTGTCGTATGTATGTGTTGGGTCTTGTATGTGTGTTGGGCCATGTATGTTATAACTTGTGTGTTTGTTGGGCCTTGTGTGTGTGTTGTGTGTCTTTTGGGTCTTGTATATGTGTTGGGCCTTGTGTGTGTGTTTGGTCTGGTGTGTGTGTTGTGTGTGTGTTGGGCCTTGTGTGTATGTTGGGCCTTGTGTGTGTGTTGGGTCTTGTATGTATGTTGGGCCGTGTATGTTGGAACTTGTGTGTTTATTGGGCCTTGTGAGTATGTTGTGTGTCTTTTGGTCTTGTATATGTGTTGGGCCTTGTGTGTGTGTTCGGTCTGGTGTGTTGTGTCTGATGTGAGTGTTGGGCCTTGTGTGTGTTGGGCTTTGTGTGTGTGTTGGGCCTTGTGTGTGTTGGGCCTTGTGTGTGTGTTGGGTCTTGTGTGTGTTCTGTCTTTTGTTTCTGTTGGGCCTTGTGTTTGTTGAAACTGGCGTATTCTCTCTTGTGTGTGTGTTGAGCCTTTTGTGTGTTGGGCCTTGTGTGGGTTTTGAGCCTTGTGTGTGTGTTGTGTCTTATGTGTGTGTTGGGCCTTGTGTGTTTGTTGGGTCTTGTGTGCGTGTTGGGCCTTGTGTGTGTTTTGGGCCTTGTTTGTGTGTTGAACCTTCTCTGTTTTTTCCTATGTGTGTGTTGGGTCTTCTATGTGTGTAGGGCCGTGTGTGTTGTAACTTATGTGTTTGTTGGGCCTTGTGTGTGTGTTGTGTGTCTTTTGGGTCTTGTATATGTGTTGGACCTTGTGTGTGTGTTCGGTCTGGTGTGTGTGCTGTGTGTGTGTTGGGCCTTCTTGGTGTGTTAGGCCTTGTGTGTTGTGTCTTACGTGAGTATTGGGCCTTGTGTGTTTGTTGAAACTTGTGTGTTGTGTCTTGTGCGTGTGTTGGGCCTTGTGTGTGTTGGGCCTTGTGTGTGAGTTGCACCTCGTGTGTTGGGCCTTGTGTGTGTGTTGGGCCTTGCGTGTGTGTTTTGTGTGTGTTGGGCCTCGTGTGTGTGTTGGGCCTTGTAAGTGTGTTGTGTCTTGTGTGTGTGTTGGGTCTTCAATGTGTTGGGTCTTCTGGGTGTGTTGGGCCTTGAGTGTGTGTTGAACCTTCTCTGTTTGTTGGGTCTTGTAGGTGCATTGGGCCTTATATGTGTGTTGAACCTTCTCTGTTTGTTGGGACTTGTGTGTGTGTTGGGCCTTATATGTGTGTGGAACCTTCTCTGTTTGTTGGGAATTGTGTGTGTGTTGGGCCTTGTGTTTGTGTTGGTCTTGTGTGTGTGTCTTTTGTGTGTGTTGGCTCTTGTGTGTGTTTTGATTGTGTGTGTTTTTTGAACCTTGTTTGTTGTGTCTTGTGGGGGGCCTTGTGTGTCTGTTAGTCCTTGTGTATGTGTTGGTTTTTCTTTGTGTGTTAGGTCTTGGTGGTATGTTGGGCCTTGTGTGTGTGTTGAACCTTCTGTGTGTGTTGGGTCTTCTTTGTGTGTTCGGCCTTTCTTGTGTGTTGGGCCTTGTGTGTGTGTTGTGTCTTGTGTGTGTTTTGGGCCTTGTGTTGTGTTCAGTCTGGTATGTGTGTTGGGCCTTGTATATGTGTTGAACCTTGTATGTTGTGTCTTGTGAGTGTTGGGCCTTGTGTGTGCGTTGGGCCTTGGGTGTTGTGTTGTTCTAGTGTGTGTGTTCGATCTTGTGTGTGTGTTGTGTTTTGTATGTGTGTTGGGCCTTGTGTGGGTTATGCCATATATGTTGGGTGTTGTGTTGGGCCTTGTGTTGTGTGTTGGACCTTGTGTGTGTGTTGTGCTTTGTATGTGTGTTGGGCCTTGTTTGTGTGTTGTGACTGTGTTGAGTCTTGTGTATGTTGTGTGTGTGTTGTGCCTTGTGCTTGTGTTGGGTCTTGTGTGTGTATTGGGCCTTGGGTATGTGTTGCATCTTGTGTGTGCATTGTGTGTTGTATGTTGTTGGACCTTGTGTGTTTGTTGGGCCTTGTGTGTCAGGTGGGCCTTGTGTGTGTGTTGGTCCTTCTGTGTGTGTTGTGCCTTATATGTGTGTTGGGCCTTGTTTGTGTGTTGTGTGAGTGTTGGATCTAGTGTGTGTGTTGAGCCTTGTGTTTGTATTGTGTCTTGTATGTGTATTGTGTGTATGTTGGGTGTTGTTTATGTGTTGGGCCTTGTATGTGCGTTGGGCCTTGTAGTATGTGTTGGGCCTTCTATGTTATGTCTTGTGTGTGTGTTGGGCCTTGTGTGTGTTTTTGCCCTTATGCGAGTTTTGGGCCTTATGTGTGTGTTGGGCCTTGTGTGTGTGTTGGGTCTTGTGTATTCTTTGAGCCTTGTGTGTGTGGTATCCTGTGCATGTGTTGGGCCTTGTGTGTGTCTTTGCCCTTTTGCAAGTTTTGGGCCTTCTGTGTGTGTTGGGACTTGTGTGTGTATTGGGCCTAGTGTGTGTTTTCCTTGTTTGTGTGTTGTGTGTTCATTGGGCTTTGTTTGTTGGGCCTTGTGCGTCTGTTGTGCCTTGTGTGTGTGTTGGGCCTCGTTTGTGTGCTTGGCCTTGTGTGTTGGGCCTAGTGTGGGTGTTGAGCCTTCTATGTGTGTTTGGCCTTCTATTTGTTTTGTGTGTTTTTGGGCCTTGTGTGTATGTTGTGTCTTGTGTGTCTGTTGTGTCTTGATTCTGTTGTTGGGCCAAGTATGTGTGTTGGGCCTTGTGTGTATGTTGTTTCTTTTGTGTGTGTTGGGCCTTGTGTGTGTTGTGCCTTGTGTGTGTGTTGCGCCTTGTGTGTGTGCTAGGCCTTGTGTGTTGGGGCTTGTTTGTGTGTTGGGCCTTGTATTTTGTTTGGCCTTGTGGGTATGTTGGGCCTTGTATGTTGTTGGTCCTTGTATGTGGGTTGGTCCTTGTGTGTGTGTTGGGCCTTGTGTGTATGTTGGGCCTGAGAGTGTGTTGGGCCTTGTGTGTGTGTTGGGCCTTGTGTGAGTGTCGGGGCTTGTCTATTTGTTGGGCCTTGTGTGTATGTTGGGCTTGAGAATGTGTTGAGCCTTGTGTGTGTGTTAGGACTTGTATGTGTATTGGGCCTTGTGTGTTGTTGGGCCTTCTGTATGTTTTGGCCCTTGTGTGTATATTGGGCCTTGTTTGTGTGTTGTGTGTGTGTTTGGCATTGTGTGTGATATGCCTTGTGTGTGTGTTGGGCCTTGTGTGTGGCT
Source organism: Pachyuromys duprasi (assembly GCA_028658305.1). Classification (NCBI taxonomy): domain Eukaryota; kingdom Metazoa; phylum Chordata; class Mammalia; order Rodentia; family Muridae; genus Pachyuromys; species Pachyuromys duprasi. The sequence continues at coordinate 46,942 of JAQQSO010001659.1, forward strand.
GGGCCTTGTGTGTGTGTTGGGCCTTGTGTGTGGCTGGGCCTCGTGTGTGTGTTGGGCCTCGTGTGTGTGCGGGGCCTTGTGTGTTGGGCCTTGTGTGTTGGGCTTTGTATGTTGTTGTGCCTTGTGTGTGTGTTGCACCTTGTGTGTGTGCTAGGCCTTGCGTGTTGGGGCTTGTGTGTGTGTTGGGCCTTGTGTGTTGTTGGTCCTTGTATGTGTGTTGGTCCTTGTGTGTATGTTGGGCTTGAGAGTGTGTTGGGCCTTGTGTGTGTCGGGGCTTGTGTATGTGTTGGGCTTTGTGTGTATGTTAGGCCTGAGAATGTGTTGAGCCTTGTGTGTGTGTTAGGACTTGTATGTGTGTTGGGCCTTGTGTGTTGTTGGGTCTTGTGTGTATGTTGGGCCTTGTTTCTGTGTTGGCCCATGTGTGTGTATTGGGCCTTGTGTGTGTGTTATGTCTTCTGTGTGTATTGTGTATGTGTTGCGTGTTGTTTATTTGTTGGGGCTTGTGTGTCTGTTGGTCCTTGTGTGTGTGTTCGGCTTTGTGTGTTGGGCCTTTTGTGCGTGTTGGGCTTTGTGTGTTGTTGGGCCTTGTGTATATTTTGGTCCTTGTGTTTGTATTTTGTCTGTTGTGCCTTGTGTGTGTGTTGTGCCTTGTGTTGGGCTTTGTATGTTGTTGTGCCTTGTATGTGTATTGGGCCTTGTTTGTGTGTTGTGTGAGTGTTGGATCTTGGGTGTGTTGAGCCTTGTGTTTGTATTGTGTCTTGTATGTGTATTGGGCCTTGTGTGTGTGTTGTGTCTTTTGTGTGTATTGTTTGTATGTTGGGTGTTGTTCATGTGTTGGGCCTTGTATGTGTGTTGGGCCTTGTATGTTGGGCCTTGTGTGTGTGTTGGGCCTTGTGTGTGTGTTGGGCCTTGTGTGTGTGTTGGGCCTTGTGTGTGTTGGGACTTATGATTGTGTTGGGCCTTGTGTGTATGTTGGGCCTTGTATGTGTTTTCGGTCTTGTGTGTGTTTGATGTGTGTCTGCGTGTGTGTTGTGCCTTGTGTTTGTATTTTTTGTGTGTTGTATCTTGTGTGTTGGGCCTTGTTCGTGTGTTGGGCCTTGTGTTTGGGGGCTCGTGTGTGTGTTGGGACTTGTGCGTTGTTTGGCCTATTGTGTGTGTTGGGCCTTGTATATGTATTTGGCCTTGTGTTTGTGTTGGGTTTTGTGTGTGTATTGGGCCTTGTGTGTGTGTTATGTCTTCTGTGTGTATTGTGTATGTGTTGGGTGTTGTTTATTTGTTGGGGCTTGTGTGTCTGTTGGTCCTTGTGTGTGTGTTCGGCTTTGTGTGTTGGGCCTTTTGTGCGTGTTGGGCTTTGTGTGTTGTTGGGCCTTGTGTATATTTTGGTCCTTGTGTTTGTATTTTGTCTGTTGTGCAAAGTGTGCGTGTTGGGCCTTGGGTGTGTGTTGGGCCTTGTGTGTCTGTTGTGCCTTGTGTGTGTGTTGTGCCTTGTGTGTTGGGCTTTGTATGTTGTTGTGCCTTGTATGTGTATTGGGCCTTGTTTGTGTGTTGTGTGAGTGTTGGATCTTGGGTGTGTTGAGCCTTGTGTTTGTATTGTGTCTTGTATGTGTATTGGGCCTTGTGTGTGTGTTGTGTCTTTTGTGTGTATTTTTTGTATGTTGGGTGTTGTTCATGTGTTGGGCCTTATATGTGTGTTGGGCCTTGTATGTTAGGCCTTGTGTGTGTGTTGGGCCTTGTGTGTTATGCCTTGTGTGTTTGTTGGGCCTTGTATGTGTGTTGGGCCTTGTGTGTGTTGGGACTTATGATTGTGTTGGGCCTTGTGTGTATGTTGGGCCTTGTATGTGTTTTCGGTCTTGTGTGTGTTTGATGTGTGTCTGTGTGTGTGTTGTGCCTTGTGTTTGTATTTTTTGTGTGTTGTATCTTGTGTGTTGGGCCTTGTTCGTGTGTTGGGCCTTGTGTTTTGGGGCTCGTGTGTGTGTTGGGACTCGTGCGTTGTTTGGCCTATTGTGTGTGTTGGGCCTTGTATATGTGTTTGGCCTTGTGCGTTATTTGGCCTTGTGTGTGTTTTGGGCCTTGTGTTTGTGTTGGGTTTTGTGTGTGTATTGGGCCTTGTGCATGTGTTGCGTCTTGTGTGTGTATTGTTTATGGGTTGGTCGTTGTTTATGTGTTGGGCCTTGACTGTGATATGCCTTGTGTATATCTTGGGCCTTGTGTATGTGTAAGTCCTTGTGTTTGTATTTTGTGTGTTTTGCCAAGTGTGTGTGTTGTGCCTTTTTTGTGTACTGGGCTTTGTGTGTTGATCCTTGTGTGTGTTGGGCCTTTTATGTGTGTTGGGCCTTGTGTGTCTGTTGGGCCTTGTGTGTGTGTTCGTCCTTGTGTGTGTTGTGACTTCTATGTTTGTTGGGCCTTGTTTGTGTGTTGTATGTGTGTTGTGTCTTGTGAGTGTGTTACGTCTTGTTGTGTATTGGGCCTTGTTTGTGTGTTGTGTCTTGTGTGTGTATTGTGTGTATGTTGGGTGTTGTTTATGTGTTGGGCCTCGTGTGTGTGTTTGGCATTGTGTGTAATATGCCTTGTGTATGTGTTGGGCCTTGTGTGTGGCTGGGCCTTGTGTGTGTATTGGGCCTTCTGTGTGTCTGGGCCTTGTGTGTATGTTGGGCCTTGTATGTGTTTTCGGTCTTGTGTGTGTTTGATGTGTGTCTGTGTGTGTTGTGCCTTGTGTTTGTGTTGTTTGTGCATTGTATCTTGTTCGTGTGTTGGGCCTTGTGTTTTGTGGCTCGTGTGTGTGTGTTGGGTCTTGTGTGTTGTTTGGCCTTGTCTGTGTGTTGGGCCTTGTCTGTGTGTTGGGCCTTGTATGTGTTGCGCCTTGTGTGTGTGTTGGGCCTTGTATGTGTGTTGTGCCTTGTGTGTTGGTGCTTTTGTGTGTGTTAGGCCTTGTGCGTTGTTTGGCCTTGAGTGTGTGTTGGGCCTTGTGTGTGTGTTGGGCCTTATGTATATTTTGGGCCTTGTGTTTGTGTTAGGTCTTATGTGTGTACTGGGACTTATGTGTGTGTTGCGTCTTGTGTGTATTGTGTGTCTGTTGGGCCTTATTTGTGTGTTTGGCCTTGTGTGTGTATTGGGCCCTATGTGTTTGTTGTGTCTTGTGTGTGTATTGTGTCTACGTTGGGTGTTGTTTATATGTGGGGCATTGTGTGTTGGACCTTGTATGTGTGCTAGGCCTTATGTGTGTGCTTAACCTTCTGTGTTGGGCCTTGTGTGTGTGTTGGGCTTTGTGTGTTGTTGGGCCTTGTGTGTGTTGTTGGGCCTTGTGTGTGTTTTGGGCCTTGTGTGTGTGTTGGGCCTTGTGTGTATTGTGCCTTGTGTGTTGTGCCTTGTGTGTGTGTTGGGTATTGTGTGTTCTTTGGGCCTTGTGTGTGTGTTGGGCCTTGTATGTGTGTTGGCCCTTTTGTTTATTTTGTTTCTTGTGCGTGTGATGGGCCTTGTGTATGTGTTGGGTCTGGTGTGATATGTCTTGTGTGTTTTGGGCCTTATGTGTGTGTTTTGTCTTGTGAGTGTGTTTGGCTCTGTGTTTGTGTTGGGCCTTTTGTGTCTGTTGGGCCTTGTGTGTGTGTTCGTCCTTGTGTGTGTTGTGCCTTCTGTGTTTGTTGGGCCTTGTTTGTGTGTTGTCTGTGTGTTGTGTCTTCTGTGTGTGTGTGTTGCGTCTTGTTGTATATTGCGCCTTGTGTGTGTTTTGTGTCTTGTGTGTGTGTTGTGTGTATGTTGGGTGTTGTTTATGTTTTGGGCCTCGTCTGTGTCTTGGGCCTCGTGTGTGTGTTTGGCATTTTGTGTGATATGCCTTTGTGTGTGTTCGGACATCTGTGTGTATTGGGCCTTGTGTGTGGTTGGGCCTTGTGTGTGTGTTGGACCTTTTGTGTGTGTTGGGCCTTGTGTGTATGTTAGGGTTTGTATGTGTTTTCGGTCTTGTGTGTGTTTGATGTGTGTCTGTGTGTGTTGTGCCTTGTGTTTGTGTTGTTTGTGTGTTGTATCTTGTGTGTTGGTCGTTGTTCATGTGTTGGGCCTTGTGTTTTGGGGCTCATGTGTGTGTGTTGGGTCTTATGCGTTGTTTTGCCTTGTGTGTGTGTTGGGCCTTATATGATTGTTGGGCCTTATGTGTGTGTTGGGCCTTGTGTGTCTGTTGGGCCTATTGTGTATTTTGGCCCTTTTGTGAATGTTGGGTCTTGTGTGTGTTGGGCTTTGTGTGTTTGCTGGGCCTTGTGCGTGTTTTGTTACTTGTGTGTGGTGTGTCTTGTTTGTGTTGTTGTGCCAAATGTGTATATTAGGCCTTGTGTGTGTGTTGTGCCTTGTGTGTATGTTGGGCTTTGTGTGTTGGGGCTTGTGTGTGTTGGGCCTTGTGTGTTGTTTGGCCTTGTATGTGTGTTGAGCCTTGTGTGTGTGTTGGGCCTTGTGTTTGTGTTGGGTCTTATGTGTGTATTGGGACTTGTGTGTGTTGCGTCTTGTGTGTGTATTGTGTGTCTGTTTGTTGTTGTTTATGTGTTGTGCCTTATTTGTGTGTTTGGCCTTGTGTGTGTATTGGGCATTGTGTGTTGGTCCTTGTGTGTTGTTGGGCCTTGTGTATGTGTTGGTCCTTGTGATTGTATTTTCTGTATTAGGCCTTGTATATGTGTTGGGCCTTGTGTGTCTGTTGGGCCTTGTGTGTGTTTGTCCTTGTGTGTGTGTTGTGCATTGTATGTATGTTGGGCCTTGTTTGTGTGTTGTGTGTTGTTGGGTCTTGTGTGTGTTGTTGGGTCTTCTGTGTGTATTAGTCCTTGTGCGATGTTTCTCTGTGTATGTTGTTTGTGTGTTGTATCTTGTGTGTTGGGCCTTGTTCCTGTGTTGGTCTTATGTGTGTGTTGGGCTTTGTGAGTGTGTTGGGTCTCCTGTGTGTGTTTGGCCTTTTGTGTGTGTTGGGCCTTGTGTGTATTTTGGGTCTTTTGTGTTCGTTGAGCCTTGTGTGTGTGTTGGGTTTTGTGGGTATTGTGCCTATATTGGGTGTTGTTTATGTGTTGGGCCTTGTGTGTTGGGCCTTGTGTGTTGGTCCTTTTGTGTGTGTTAGGCCCCGTGTGTGTGCTGAGCCTTGTTTTGTGCTTTGTGTGTGTGTTGGGCCTTGTGTTTGTTTTGTGTCTTGTGTGTGTGCCGTGTATGTTTGTTGGGCCTTGTGTGTGTGTTGTGTCTTATGTGTGTATTGTGTGTATGTTGGGTGTTGTTTATGTGTTGGGCCTTGTGTGTGTGTAGGGTATTGTGTGTGCGTTGGGCCTTGTGTGTATGTTGGGCCTTGTGTGTGTGTTGGGCCTGGTGTGATAGGCCTTGTGATTATTTTGGGCCTTATGTGTGTGTTTCGTCTTGTGAGTGTGTTTGGCTGCATGTTTGTGTTGGTCCTTTTGTGTCTGTTGGGCCTTGAGTGTTTATTGGACCTTGTATGTGTTTTCGGTCTTGTGTGTGTGTGATGTTTGTCTGTGTGTGTGTTGTGCCTTTTGTTTGTGTTGTTTGTGTGTTGTATCTTGTGTGTTGGGCCTTGTTCCTGTGTTGGGATTTGTATGTGTGTTGGGCTTTGTGTGTGTGTTATGTCTTCTGTGTGTGTTTGGCCTTGTGTGTGTGTTGGGCCTTGTGTGTGTGTTGGGTCTTGTGTGTTCGTTGAGCCTTGTGTGTGTGTTGGGCCTTGTATTTGTTTTAGCCCTTGTGCCAGTTTTGTGCGTTATGTGTGTTGGTTCTTGTGTGTTTGTTGGGTCTTATGTGTGTTGGACCTTGTGTTTGTGTGAGGCCTCATTTGTGTGCTTGGCCTTGTGTGTTGGTCTTTGTGTGTGTGTTGGGTTTTGTGTGTTGTTGGACCTTGTATGTGTGTTGGGTCTTGTGTGTGTGTGTTGGACCTTGTGTGTGTGTTGGGCCTCCTTTGTGTGCTTGGCCTTGTGTGTTGGTCCTTGTGTTTATGTTTGGGTTTTGTGTGTTCTTGGACCTTGTATGTCTTTTGGGCCTTGTGTGTGTGTTGCGTCTTGTGTGTGTATTGTGTGTGTGTTGGGTGTTGTTTATGTGTTGGGCCTTATGTGTGTGTTGTGCCTTGTGTGTGTGTGTTGTGTCTTGTGTGTGTGCTAGGCCTTGTGTGTTGTGTCTTGTGTGTGTGTTGGGTCTTGTGTGTGTGTTGGACCTTATGTGTGTGTTGGGCCTTGTTTCTGTTCTTGGCCTTCTGTGTTGGTCCTTGTGTCTGTGTTGGGTTGTGTGTGTTGTTGGACCTTTTCTGTGTGTTGGGCCTTGTGTTTTTGTTGGTCTTGTGTGTGTATTGGGCCTTGTGTGTTTGTTGTGTCTTTTGTGTATTGCGTGTTTGTTGGGTGTTGTTTATGTGTTGGACCTCATGTGTGTGTTCTGCCTTGTGTGTGTGTTGTGCCTTGTGTGTGTGTTGTTTCTTGTGTGTGTGCTAGGCCTTGTGTGTTGTGTCTTGTGTGTGTGTGTGTTGGGTCTTGTGTGCGTGTTGGGCCTTCTGTAAGTTTTGGGCATTGTGTGTGTGTTGGGCCTTGTGTGTTTGTTAGATCTTGTGTGTTCCTTGAGCCTTGTGTGTATGTTGTGTCTTTTGTGTGTGTTGGGCCTTGTGTGTGTTTTTGCCCTTTTGTGAGTTTTGTGCCTTGTTTGTGTGTTGGGCCTTGTGTGTATGTTGGTCTTGTGCATGTGTTGTGCCTTGGTATGTGTGTTAGGCCTTTTCTGTGTTTTGAGTGTGTGTTGAGTCTTGTGTGTCTGTTAGACCTTGTGTGTATGTTGGTCCTGTGTGTGTGTTGTGCCTTGTATGTTTGTTGGGCCTTTTTTGTGTGTTGTGTGTGTTGGGTCTTTTGTGTGTGTTGAGTCTTGTGTGTGTGTTGTGTGTGTGTTGTGCCTTGTGTTTGTGCTGTGTCTTGTGTGTGTTGTTGGGCGAAGTTGGTGTGTTCGGTTTTGTGTGTGTGTTGTGCCCTGTGTGTATGTTGTGCCTTGTGTATGTGTGTTTTGCCTTGTGTGTGTGCTAGACCTTGTGTGTTGGGGTTTGTGTGTGTTTTGGGCCTTGTGTGTTGTTTGGTCTTCTGTGTGTTGTGCCTTGTATATGTGTTGAGCCTTGTGTGTTTTGGGGCCTTTTGTGTGTTGTGCCTCGTCTATGTTCTAGGCCTTGTGTGTTAGTGCTTGTGTGTGTGTTGGGCTTTGTTTGTATGTTGGGTCTTCTGTGCGTGTTGCGCCTTGTGTGAGTGCTAGGCCTTGTGTGTTGGGGCTTGTGTGTTGTGTGTTGTTGGATCATGTGTGTGTTGAGCCTTGTATGTGTGTTGGGTCTTATGTGTGTATTGGGCCTTGTGTGTGTGTAGAGTCTTGTGTGTGTATTGTGTGTGTTGGGTGTTGTTTATGTTTTGGGTCTTATGTGTGTGTTGTTCCTTGTGTGTGTGCTGGGCTTTGTGTGTTTTGGGGGGCTTCTGTGTGTGTTGTGTCTTGTTTGTGTGTTGTATCTTGTGTGTGTTTTGGGCCTTGTTCTTGTGTTGTGTTGTGTTAGGCCTTGTGTGTGTTTTGGGCCTTGTATGTGTGTTGGGTCCTGTGTGTGTTTTGGGTCCTGTGTGTTTGTTGTGTCTTGTGTGTGTGTTGGCCCTTGTTTTGTTGGTCCTTTTGTGTCAGCCCTTGTGTGTGTTGGGCCTTGAGTGTTGTGTCTTCTTTTGTGTTTTAGGCCTCTTGTTGTGTTATGTGTGTGTTGGATCTTGTGTATGTGTAGTGTCTTCTCTGTGTGTTCAGTCCGGTGTGTGTGTTTGTGTGTTTGTTTGGCCTTGTGTGGGTGTTGGGCCTTGTGTGTGTGTTCATTCTTGGGTGTGTGTTGTGTGTGTTTTGTGTCTTTTTTGTGTTTTGGGCCTTGTGTGTGTGTTGTGCCGTGTGTGTTGTGCCATGTGTGTGTGTTGTGCCATGTGTGTGTTGTGCCATGTGTGTGTGTTGGGCCTTGGGTGTGTATTAGGCCTTGCGTGCTGGACCTTGTGTGTGTTGGGCTTTGTGTTTGTGTTGTGTCTTGTGTGTTGGGCCTTGTGTGTGTGTTGAAACTTGTGTGTTATGTCCTGTGTGTGTAGTGTGTGTAGTGTGTGTTTTGCGACTTGTGTATGTTTTGGGCCCTATGTGTGTGTTTGGTCTGGTGTGTGTGTTCTGTGTATATTCGGCCTCGTGTGTGTGTTGGGCCTTGTGTGTTTGTTGGATCTTGTGTGTGTGTTGGGCCTTGTTTGTGTGTTGGAATTTGTGTGTATTTTGGGCCTTCTGTGTGTGTTGGAAGTTGTGTTTGTCCTTGTGTGTGTTTTGGGCCTTCTGTGTGTGTTACGCCTTATGTGTGAGTTGGGCCTTTTGTGTTTGTTGTGCCTTCTGTGTATATTTGTTCTTGTCTATGTGTTGGGCCTTGTGTGTGTTTTGTGCCTTATGTGTGTGTGTTGGGTCTTGTGTGTGTGTGTTGAGCCTTATGTGTTTGTTGGGTCCTGTGTGTGTGTTGGGCCTTGTGTGTGTCTTGGAACTTGTGTGCATTTTGGGCCTTCTGTGTGTGTTGGACCTTGTGTTTGGACTTGTGTGTGTTTTGGGTCTTTTGTGTGTGTTTTGTGCCTTGTATGTGAGTTAGGCCTTTTGTGTGTGTTCGGCCTTGTGTGTATATTTGTTCTTGTATATTTGTTGGGCCTTGTGTGTGTGTTGGGTCTTGTATGTGTTGGGTCTTGTGTGTTTGTTGGGTCTTGTGTGTGTTGTGTTGGGTCTTGTATGTGTGTTTGGCCTTGTGTGTTTGTTGTGCCTTGTAAGTTGGGCTTCGTGCGTGTGTTGGGCCTCTTGTGTGTGTTGTATCTTGTGTATGTTGGGTCTTGTGTGTTTTGGGGTCTTGTGTGTTTGTTGTGTTGGGCCTTTTGTGTGTTTGTTGTGCCTTTTGTGTTGGGCCTTGTGTGTATGTTTGGTCTTCTGTGTTTGTTTGGCCTTGTGTGTGTTTTTAGCCTTGTATATGTGTTGGGTCTTGTGTGTGTTGGGTCATGTGTGTATGTTGGGCCTTGTTTGTGTGCTGGGCGTTGTGTGTGTATTGGGCGATGTGTGTTTGTTGGGACATGTGTGTTGGGTCTTGTGTGTGTGTTGGGTCTTGGTTTGTGTTTGGCCTTGTATGTCTGTGTTGTGTCTTGTGTGTGTGTTATCTGAGTGTTGGGATTTTCATGTTTGTTTGTATGTTGTGCCTTGTGTTTGTGTTGGGCCTTGTGTGTGTGTTGTGTGTGTATTGGGCCTTGTATGTGTTGTTTGTGTGTTGTATATTGTATGTTGTTTATTGTAGGTGGTGTTGTTGGTGTTGGTGTCGTTGGTGATGGTGTTGGTGGTGTTGGTGGTGCTGGTGTTGTTGTTATTGTTGTTGGTGTTGGAGTAGTTGTTGGTGGTTTTGTTATTGTTGGTGATGTTGTTATTGTTGTTGGTAATGTTATTGTTGTTGGTGTTGGTGTTGGTGTTAATATGGTTGTTGGTTTTATTGTTGTTATTATGATTGTTGTTATTGTTATTGTTGTTGTGGTTGCTGGGGGTGGTGGTGATGGTGTTATTGTTGGTGTTTGTGTTGTTGTTGATGGTGTTGGTGTAGCTGTTGGTGGTGGTGGTGGTGGTGTTATTGTTGTTGTTTTATTGTTGCTGGTGTTGGTGTTGGTGTTATAGTTGCTGGAGTTATTGTTTTTATTATTGTTGTTGTTGATATTGTTGTTGTTGCTGCTGATGTTGTTATTGGTGGTGGTGATGTTATTATTGTTGTTGTTGTTGTTGGTAGCGTTATTGTTGTTGTTGTTGTTGTTGGTATTGGTGTTATTGTTGTTGGTGGTTGTGTTGGTGGTAGTGGTGGTGGTGTTCGTGTTGTTGGTGGTGGTTGTGTTGGTGTTGGTCTTACTGTTGTTGGTGGTGGTGTTTGTGTTGTTGTTGTTGTTGTTATTATTGTTGTTTATGATGTTCTTGGTATTGTTGGTGGTGTTGTTTCTATTCGTGTTGTTGGTGGTGGTGGTTGTGATGGTGTTGTTGTTGCTATTGTTATTGGTGTTGTTGGTGCTGTTGTTGATGGTGTTGTTGTTATTGTTATTGTTGCTGATGTTGTTGTTCTTGGTGTTGTTGCTGTTGTTATTGTTTTTATTGTTGGTGTTGTTATTGTTATTGTTGTTGTTATTGTTATTGTTATTGTTGTTTTTGGTGTTCTTTTTGGTGTTGTTGGTGTTATTGTTATTGTTGTTATTGTTGTTGTTACTGTTGGTTATTGTGTTACTGTTGTTATTGTGGTTTTTGTTGCTGGTGGTGTTATTGCTGTTAGTGGTGTTATTGGTGTTGCTGTTGTTGTTATTGTTGTTGCTGTTATTATTATTGTTTTTACTGTTGGTATTGGTGTTGTCATTGTTAGTGGTGGTGCTGTTGTTGTTGGTGGTGGTGTTGCTGTTGTTGTTGTTGGTGGTGGTGGTGTTATTGCTGGTGGTACGGTGTTGTTGTTGGTGGTGTTTTTGTTGTTGTTATTTTTGGTGTTATTATTGTTGGTGTTGTTATTGTTGTTGGTGGTGATTGTGTTGTTGTTGTTATTATTATTGATGTTGGTGGTGCTGTTGTTGATGGTGTTCTTATTGTTTTTGTTGTTGTTCGTGGTGTTATTGTTGTTGGTGTTGCTGGTATTGTTTTGGTGGTGTTTTTGTTGTTGTTGTTATTCATGTTATTGTTTTTGTTGGTGGTGTTGGCGTTGTTGTTGGTGGTGATTATGTTGTTGTTTTTATTATTGTACATGTTGGTGCTATTGTAGATGGTGTTGTTGTTATTGTTATTGTTGTTGATGTTTTTTGTGTTGTTCTTGGTGTTGTTATTGTTGGTTTTATTTTTATTGTTGTTGTTGGTGGTGCTGGAGTTGTTGTTGGTGGTGGTGATGGTGGTTGTGATGGTGTGTTTGTTGTTGTTGTTATTATTGTTAGTGTTATTGGTGCTGTTGTTGATGGTGTGGTTGTTGTTGATATTATTGTTGCTGGTGTTGTTGTTGTTCTTGGTTTTGCTTGTGGAGTTGTTGCTGTTCTTGTTGTTTTTATTGTTGGTGTTGTTATTGTTGTTGTTACTGTTGGTGTTATTGTTGGTGGTGGTAATGATGGTGTTTTGTTGTTATTGCTGTTGTTGGTGGTGATGGTGTTGTTGTGATTGTTATTGTTGGTATTATTTTTCTTGTTTTTGTTGTTGGTGGTGGTGGTGTTGATGATTGTGTCGTTGTTGTTATTGTTCTAATTATTGTTGTTATTATTGTTGTTGTTATTATTGTTGTTATTATTGTTGTTCTTTTATTATTGTTGTTGTTATAGTTGTTATTGTTGTTTTTATTGTTGGTGGTTTTGTTATCGTTATTATTATTGTTGTTGCTATTATTGATATTATTATTGTTATTATTGTTGTTTTTATGATTATTATTATTGTTATGATTGCTTTGATTATTGTCATTATCATTGTTGCTATTATTAGTATTATTATTTTTGTTATTGTTATTATTATCGTTATTGTTGTTATTATTATTTTTATTATTGTTATTTTGTTATTATTATTTTTATTATTGTTATTGTTGTTATTATTGTTATTATTATTTTATTGATATCGTTATGTTTATGATATTTGATATTGTTATTATTGTTTTTATTATTATTGTTATATTTATATTATATATATGTCACATATTTATATTATATATGTCATATATTTATATTATATACATATTATACTTATATATTATATGTAAGTGTATATGTAAATATGTATATGCAAATGTATATAATATAAATGTATATTTGCATTATATTGTATGTTATATATTAATATATTATACATATATTATGCATTTATGTTGTATGTATATTAAATTTATATTACATTTATATCATATACACGCTTACATTACACACATGTACATATGAACACACACACTCATCCTATGACCGCGTCACACACACAGCATCAAGGCTGCAAGCAGCATCTCCCAGGGTGGAAATGGGAACAGTGTGAAGGATAGAGAGCTCGCTCTCGGGGAACCCCGACATGCTCCCCATACCCTCCCGCACAGGGTCCCTGCAACTGAGAAGACCCCAAGGAGACGGGTCAGGGGTCAGGGGTCAGGCAGAGTGGAGCACACTTTTTTTTTAATTAAATTAAATCATTTTAATTGATTCTCATCAAGTCTCGGATCCTCCTCCCAACCCGGGTCAGCCTCTCCCCCACCCCCGACCAATCAAATCCCCAACAACAACCACAGAACCAAAGCATCAAACAACAACAATAATAATACTAAATAAAACATAAACTCTTCATGGAAGGAACTGTCCGAGGTCAAAAATGCATCCCCATTGGGACGATTCCTTCCTGTCAGTCTCCCTCTCTCCCTCTCTCCTTCTCTCTCCCTCTCTCTCCTCCTCTCTCTCCCTCTCTGCCTCTCTCTCTCCATCCCTCTCTCTCTCTCCCTCTCTCTCTCCATCCCTCTCTCTCTCCCTCTCTTCCTATTTCTCTCCCTCTCTTTTTCTCCCTCTCCCTCTCTCCCCCTCTCTCTCCCTCTCTCTCCCTCTCCCTCTCTCTCTGCCTCCCTCCCTCTCTCTCTCCCTCCCTCTCTCTCTCTCTCTCTCTCTCTCTGTGTGGGGAGGGGCTGCTCCTCCTCAGAGTCACTGCTGCCCTGGTATTTTCCCATCGTCTTTTCTTTAGATAAATCAGTGACTGATTTCTTTTCAAATCTGATTTTTCTTTGAATTTTTTTAAATCTGATTTTTCTGATGTTTTAAAAATTAAATCTGATTTTTTAATTTTTTTTATTAAATCTGATGTTTTTTGAATTTTTTCTTATTGAATCTGATTTTTCTCTGGAGGCAACATGGTTCAACCAGACAGGAAAGACCCTGGCAGGTCGGTGGGGGTCACTTTGACATGGGGCGAGCGAATTTAGAAATAATAATGAAATAAAAATAAACAAATAACAGTAATAACAATTAATATATGCACGTGGCAAATTTCACTTAAATAATAATAATTAATTAAAAAATAATAAAATAAGTAATAATAATCAATAAACATATGTGGCAGATTTCACTTGGCTGTATGTGACTTTAAAAAAATAATAACATATAAATGAATTAATAATAATAATTAATAAACACACGACAGATTTCACTGAAAAATTAATAGTAAGAATATATATAAATAAATAATAATTAATAGAACACCCACAGATTTCACTTGGGTGTACGTTAATTTAAAAAATCATAAAAATAAAATAAATAATAATAACAATTAATAAACACACAAAATAATAAAATAAAAATAAATAATAATAATAATAATAACAATGAATGAACACGCGGCAGATCCCCCGGGGCAGCAGTTCTGCACCTCAGCCGTCTGCAGACCAGGCTGACCTTGAACCTGTGACCCTCCCGCCTCTGCCTCCCTGACCCGAGGAAGGATGGGGTGAGAAATGGGCTGTGTTGGTTGTGGTGTTGGTGTTGCTAGTGGTGTTGTGGGTGTTGGTGTTGCTAGTGGTGTTGTGGGTGTTGGTGGTGGGGGGGATGGTCGTGGTGGTGCTGTTGTTGGTGCTGTTGTTGATGGTGTTATTGTTGTTGGTATTATTGTTGTTGGTGGTGGTGTTATTCTTGTTCTTGGTGTCGTTTTGATTGTTATTGTTGTTCATATCCTCATTGCTGCTGGTGTTGTTGTTGTTCTTGGTGTTGTTTTTGGTGTTGTTGTTATTATTATTGGTGGTGGTGGTGGTGGTACTGGTGATGTTGGTGTTGTTATTGTTGGTGTTATTGTTGTTGGTGGTGTTGTTATTTTTGTTGTTCATGAAGGTGGTGATGGTGATGTTGTTGGTGGTATTATTGTTGGTGTTGCTGGTGCTGTTCTTGATGGTGCTGTTGCTATTGTTGTTATTGTTGTTTTTGTTATTGTTCTTTTTGTTGTTAGTGTTGTTGTTCTTGGCATTGTTGTTATTGGTGTTATTATTTTTGCTGTTGTTGGTGTTGTTGTTGGTGGTGGTGATGGTGTTGTGTTGGTGTTATTGTTGGTGTTATAGTAGTTGTTAGTGTTCTTATTGTTGGTGTTGGTGGTACTGATGTTGTTGGTGGTGTTTTGTTGTTGTTATTGCTGTTGTGGTGGTGGTGATGGTGTTGTTGCTATTATTATTATCGTTGGTGTTGTTGGTGCTGTTGTTAATGGTGTTTTGGTATTTAGTGTTATTGTTCCTGGTGTTGTTATTGTTATCGTTGGTGCTTGTTTTGTTGTTGTTGTTGTTGGTAGAGGTGTTGTTGTTTTTATTTTGGTGTTGCTGGTGCTGTTGTTGATGGTGGTGTTGGTGCTGTTGTAGTTGTTATTGTTTTTTTATTGTTCTTTTTGTTGTTATTGTTATTGTTGCTAGTGTGGTTGTTCTTGGTGTTGTCATTGTTGGTTTTGGTGTTATTGTTGTTGTTGTTGGTAGTGGTGGTGTTGGTGTTAATATTATTGTTGGTGGTGTTGGTGTTAGTGTTATTATTGTTGTTGTTGGTAGTGGTGGTGTTGGTAGTGGTGGTGTTGGTGTTATTAAAATTGTTGGTGGTGTTGGTGGTGTTTTTATTGTTATTGGTGTTGGTGTTATTGTGATTATCATTGCTGTTGATTTTGTTTTTGCTGTTGTTTTTGTTGGTGGTGATGGTGGTGTTATTATTATTATTGTTGTTGTTGTTTTATTTTTGTTGGTGTTGCTGTTATTGATGTTTATGGTGGTGGTGTTAGTGTTATTATTATTGTTGTTGTTGGTTGTGCTGGTGTTGGTGTTGTTATAGTTGTTGTTGATGTTGGTGTTGTTATTGTCGTTTTTGGTGGTGGTCGTGTTGTTGTTGTTAGTGATGGTGTTGGTGTTATTATTATTGTTGTTTGTGTTGGTGTTGTCATTGTTTTTGTTGATGGAGGTGTTATTCTTATTATTATTGATGTTGGTGTTATTAGTGTTGGTGTTGTTATTGTTGTTGTTATTATTGTTGTTTTTGTTGGTAGTGGTGTTGTTGGTGTTATTATTATTGTGGGTGTTGGTGGTGGTGGTGGTGTTCTTGTTGTTGTTGTTGGTGGTGGTGGTGGTGTTATTATTAATGTTAGTGGTGGTGTTGGTGGTAGTGGTATTGTTGTTGTTGGTGGTGGTGGTCGTGTTGTTGTTCGTAGTGATGGTGTTGGTGTTATTATTATTGTGGTGTTTTTATTATTGTTGTTTTGGTAGTGGTGGTGTTGCTGTTATTATTGTTTTTGGTGGTGGTGGTGGTGGCAGTGTTGGTGTTGGTGTTGTTATTGTTGTTGTAGGTAGTGGTGGGGTTGGTGTTATTAATACTGTTGGTGGTGGGGTTGTTGGGGATATTATTGTTGATGTTGGTGGTGTTATTGTAATTATTATTGTTGTTTTTATTTTTGGTGGTGGTGGTGGTATTGTTGTTGTTGTTGGTGGTGCCGTGTTGTTGTTTGTAATGATGGTGTTGGTGTTATTAATATTGTTGTTGGTGGGGTTGTTATTGTTGTTGGTGGTATTGTTATTGTAATTATTATTGTTGTTTTTAGTTTTTTGTTGTTGTTGTTATTATTATTATTGGTGGTGTTAGTTTTGGTGTTGTTATTGTTGTTGTTGTTGGTGGTGGTGGTGTTATTATTGTTGTTGTTGGTAGTGTTGGTGTTGGTATCATTATTAATGTTGTTGGTGGTGGTGGTAGTGGTGGTCATGTTGTTGTTCGTAATGATGGTGTTGGTGTTATTGTTGGTGTTGTTATTATTGTTGTTTTGGTAGTGGTCGTGTTGGTGTTATTATTGTTGTTGGTGGTGGTGTTGATGTTGTTGGTGTTGGTGGTGGCAGTGTTGGTGTTATTAATATTGTTGGTGGTGGGGTTGTTGTTGTTGGTGGTGGTGGTGTTATTGTAATTATTATTGTTGTTTTTTAGTTTTGTTGTTGTTGTTGTTAGTATTGTTGTTATGGTGTTCTTAGTGTTGCTGTTGTTATTGTTGTTGGTGTTGTTGTTGTTGTTGTTATTATTATTGTTGTTGGTAGTGGTGTTGTTGTTGTTATTATTAATGTTGGTGGTGTTGGTGGTGGTGTTGGTATTGTTCTTGTTGGTGGTGGTCGTTTTGTTGTTCATAGTGATGGAATTGGTGTTATTAATATTGTTGGTCGTGGGGTTGGTGGTGTTGTTATTGTTGTTATTGTTGTTGGTGGTGTTGTTATTATTGTCGTTGTCGTTGTTGGCGGTGTTGTTGTTGTTGTTGTTGGTAGAGGTGGTGTTGGTGTTATTACTGTTGATGTTGGTGTTGTTGTTGGTGTTGTTGGTTATGGTGTTGGTATTGGTGTTGTTATTGTCGTTGGTAGTGGTGGTATTGTTGGTGGTGGTGGTGGTCGTGTTGTAGGAAGTGACGGTGTTGGTGTTATTATTATTGTTGTTGGTGGTAGTGGTGGTGTTGGTGTCAATATTAATGTTGGTGTTGTTGTTGGTGGTGGTATTGTTCTTGTTGGTGGTGGTCGTGTTGTTGTTCATAGTGATGGGAATGGTGTTATTAATCTTATTGGTGGTGGGGTTGGTGGTGTTGTTATTGTTGTTGGTAGTGGTGTTATTGTAATCATTATTGTTGTTTTTAGTTTTGCTGTTGTTGTTGTTATTGTTGTTGGTGTTGTTAGTGTTGGTGTTGTTATTGTTGTCGTTGCTGGTGGTGGTGTTATTGTTGTTGTTGTTGGTAAAGGTGGTGTTGGTGTTATTACTGTTGATGTTGGTGTTGTTGGTGGTGGTGTTGGTTATGGTGTTGGTATTGCTGTTGTTATTGTCGTTGTTGGTGGTGGTATTGTTGGTGCTGGTGGTCGTGTTGTTGGAAGTGACGGTGCTGGTGTTATTATTATTGTTGTTGTTGGTAGTGGTGGTGGTGGTGTTATTATTAATGTTGATGTTGTTGGTGGTGGTGGTGGTATTGTTGTTGTTGGTGGTGGTGTTATTGTAAATATTTTTGTTGTTTTTGTTTTTGTTGTTGCTGTTGGTGGTGGTGTTTTCATTGTTGTGGTTGGTGGTGGTGTTATTGTTATTGTTGTTGGTGTCCTTAATTTTGGTGTTGTTATTGTTGATGCTGATGTTGGTGTTGTTATTATTGTTGTTGTTGTTGGTAGTGGTGGTGTTGGTGTTATTATTGTTTTTGGTGGTGTTGCTGGTGTTGTTGTTAGTGGCAGTGTTGTTGTTGTTGTTGTTATTGTTATTGTTGTTGGTGGTGGTGGTATTGGTGTTGTAGGTGTTATTAATATGGTTGATGGTGTTGTTGTTGTTATTGTTGTTGGTGTGGTGTTATTGTTATTATTATTGCTGTTGATTTTGTTTTTTTGTTGTTGGTGGTGGTGGTTTTTTTGTTGTTGTATGTTTCAGTGTTGGTGTTGGTGTTGTTATTGTTGATATTGTTGGTGGTGGTAGCGATGGTTATGTTGGTGGTCATGATGGTGTTGGTTGTGGTGTTGTTGGTGTTGTTGATGGCAGTGGTATTGGTGTTGTAGGTGTTATTAATATTGTTGGTGGTGTTGTTATTGTTGGTGGTGTGGTGTTATTTATTATTTTTGCTGTTGATTTTGTTTTTTGGTGTTGTTGTTGTTGTTGTAGGTTTTGGTGTTGGTGTTGTTATTGTTGATGTTGTTGTCGGTGGTGGTGGTGGTGGTTGTATTGGTGGTGGTTGTGGTGTTGGTTGTGGTGTTGTTGGTGTTGGTGTTGTTATTATTGTTGTTGGTGTTGGTAGTGGTGGTGTTGGTGGTATTTTTATTGTTGTTGATGGTGTTGGTGGTTTTGTCATTGTTGTTGTTGGTGGTGGTGTTATTGTTTTTTTGTTGGTAGTGGCGGTGTTGGTGTTATTATTATTGTTGTTTGTGGTGGTGTTGGTGTTGGTGGTGTTATTCGTGGTGTTGTTGGTGACAGTGTTGATGTGTGTTCTTGTTGTTATGGTAGTTATTTGTAGTGGTAGTGTTATTATTGTAAGTGGTGTTGGCATTTGCGGTGTTGTTATTGGTGGTTTTGGTGGTGTTGGTGTTGCTGGTGTTGTTGGTGTTGTTGGTTGTGGTGTTGGTATTGATGTTGTTTTCGGTGGTGGTGGTGGTTGTGTTGGTGGTGTTGGTGGTGTTGGCTAAGGTGTTGGTGGTGTTGTTGGTTGCAGTGTTGTTGTTATTGTTTGTGGTGGTGTGGTTGTTGTTGTTGGTGGTAATGTTATTGTTATTATTATTGTTTTTGTTTTTGTGTGTTCGTGTTGTTTTGTTGGTGGTGTTGGTGGTGTTGTTGGTTGCAATGGTGGTGTTGGTTTTATTGGTGTGGTTGCTGTTGGTGTTGTTATTGTTGTTGTAGGTGGTGTTGGTGTTGGTGTTATTATTGCTGTTGTTGGTAGTGGTGGTGTTGGTGTTATTATTATTGTTGATGGTGGTGGTGGTGGTGGTGGTGGTTGTGTTGTTGGTGTTGGTGTTTTTGGTTGCGGTGTTGGTGTTGGTGTTGTTATTTTTGTCGGTGGTATTGTTATTGTTGGTGTTGGTGGTCGTGTTGTTGTTGTTAGTGTTGGTGTGGTGTTATTATTATTGGTGGTGGTGTTGTCATTGTTGTTGTTGGTGGTGTTATTGTTATTATTATTGGTGTTAGTGTTGCTTTTTGTTATTGTTGTTGTTGTTGTTGTTATTATTGTTTTTGTTTGTAGTGGTGGTGTTGGTGTTATTATTAATGTTGGTGCTGGTATTTTTGGTGTTGTTGGTGTTGTTGTTGGTGGCAGTGTTGGTGTTGTTATTGTTGTTGGTGGTGATATTGGTGGTGTTGGTATTATTAATATTGTTGTTATTGTTGGTGGTGGTGTTATTGTTGTTGGTGGTGTTGGTGTTATTATTATTGTTTTTGTTGTTGTTGGTGGTGGTGTTGGTGGCAGTGTTTTGTGTTGGTGTTGTTGTTGGTGGTGGTGTTGTTTTTATTGTTATTGGTGGTGGTGTAGTGTTGTTGTTGTTGCTGTTGGTGTTGTGTTGTTCTGGTTGTAGTTGTTGGTAGTGGTGGTGTTGGTGTTATTATTATTATTTTTGTTACTATTGTTGTTGGTGGTGGTGTTATTTTTATAGTTGTTATTGTTGGTGTTATCGGTGTTGGCAATCGTGTTGTTGTTGATGTTGGTGTTGTTATAGTTGGTGGTGTTCATGTTGGTGTTGGTGTTGTTTAGGTTGATGTTGGTGGTAGTGGTGGTAATGTTGTTCTTGTTGGTACTGGTGGTGTTGGTGTTATTGTTATTCTTCGTGGTGGTGGTGGTGGTGGTGTTTCATTGTTTTTGTTGTTGGTGGTGTTATTGTTATTATTATTATTGTTGGTGTCATTAGTGTTGGTGTTGTTATTGTTGTTGTTGTTATTGTTGTTGGTAGTGGTGGTGTTGGTGGCATTTTTCTTGTTGTTGGTGGTGTTGGGGGTTTTGTCATTGTTGTTGGTGGTGATGGTATTGTTATTATAATTGTTGTTGGTGTTGGTGGTGGTGTTATTGTCATTGCTGTTGGTGGTGTTGTTATTGTTATTATAATTGTTGTTGGTGGTGTTGGTTACGGTGTTTGTGTTGTTATTGTCGTTGGTGGTGGTATTGTTAGTGGTGGTGGTGGTGTTCGTTTCTTGTTGGTAGTGATGGTGTTGGTGTTATTGTTATTGTTGTTTATTAGTGGTGGTGTTGGTGTTATTATTATTATTGTTGTTGTTAGTTGTGGTGGTATTGGTGTTGTTATTGTTGTTTGTGGTGTTGTTGGTTACAGTGTTGGTGTTGTTATTGTCATTGGTGGTGGTGGTATTGTTAGTGGTGGTGGTGGTCGTTTGTTGTTGGTAGTGATGGTATTGGTGTTATTATTATTGGTGGTGGTGGTGTTGGCATTGCTGTTGGTGGTGTTGTTATTGTTATTATAATTGTTGTTGTTGGTGGTGGTAGTGTTGTTGTTGGTGTTGTTGTTAATGTGTTTGGTGTTGTGGTTGTTGGTGGTGGTGGTGGTGATGTTCCTGTTATTATTATTGTTAGTGGTTGTAGTGTTGGTGGTGTTTTCATTGTTGTTATTGGTGGTGGTGTTATTGTTATCATTATTATTGGTGTTAGTGTTGGTTTTGTTATTGTTGTTGTTGGTGGTGGTGGTGGTGTCATTCTTGTTGTTGGTAGTGGTGGTGTTACTGTTATTATTAATGTTGGTGGTGGTATTGTTGGTGTTGGTGGTGGCAGTGTTGGTGTTGGTGTTGTTATTGTTGTTGGTGGTTGTGGTATTGGTGGTGTTGGTATTATTAATATTGTTGATGGTGATATTGTTGGTGTTGGTGTTTGTGTTATTATTATTGTTGGTGGTGGTGGTGTTGTTGGTGGCAGTGTTTGGTGTTGGTGCTATTGTTGTTGGTGGTGGTGGTAGTGTTTTTGTTGTTGGTAGTGGTGTTTTTGGTGTTGGATTTGTTATAGTTGGTGGTGTTCATGTTGGTGTAGGTGCTGTTTAGATTGATGTTGTTGTTGGTGGTAGTGTTGTTCTTGTTGTTGGTACTGGTGTTGTTGGTGGTATTTTTATTGTTGGTTGTGTTGGTGGTTTTGTCATTGTTGTTGGTGGTGGTGTTATTGTTATTATTATTATTGGTGGTGTTGTTAGTATTGATGTTGTTATTGTTGTTGTTGGTAGTGGTGCTGTTGGTGGTATTTTTATTGTTGGTGGTGTTAGTGGTTTTGTCATTGTTGTTGTTGGTGGTGATGGTAATGTTATTATAATTGTTGTTGGTGTTGGTGTTGTTATTGTCATTGCTGTTGGTGGTATTGTTGTTGTTGGTGGTAGTAGTCGTGTTGTTGTTGGTAGTGATGGTATTGGTGTTATTGTTATTGTTGTTTGCAGTGGTGGTGTTAGTGTTATTATTGTTGTTGTTGTTAGTTGTGGTGGTGTTGGTGTTGTTATTGTTGTTGTTGGTGTTGTTGGTTATGGTGTTGTTGGTGGTGTTGTTGGTTACAGTGTTGGTGTTGTTATTGTCGTTGTTGGTGGTGGTATTGTTAGTGGTGGTGGTAGTCATTTGTTGTTGGTAGTGATGGTGTTGGTGTTATTATTGTTGGTGGTGGTATTGTCATTGTTGTTGGTGGTGGTGTTTTTGGTGTTGGATTTGTTAGAGTTGGTGGTGTTCATGTTGGTGTAGGTGTTGTTTAGAATGATGTTGTTGTTGGTGGTAGTGTTGTTCTTATTGGTACTGGTGGTGTTGGCGTTATTGTTATTGTTTTTTGTGGTGGTGTTGGTGGTGTTTCGTTGTTGTTGGTGGTGGTGTTATTGTTATTATTATTATTGTTGCTGTCGTTAGTGTTGGTGTTGTTATTGTTGTTGGTGGTGGTGGTAGTGTTGGTGTTGTTATTATTGTTGTTGGTAGTGGGGGTGTTGGTGGCATTTTTCTTGTTGTTGGTGGTGTTGGGGGTTTTGTCATTGTTGGTGGTGGTGGTGATGGTATTGTTATTATAATTGTTGTTGGTGTTGGTGTTGTTATTGTCATTGCTGTTGGTGGTATTGTTGTTGCTGGTGTTGTCATTGTTTTTGTTCGTGGTGTTATTGTTATTATAATTGTTGTTGTTGGTGTTGGTGGTGTTGTTGGTGTTGTTGGTTACGGTGTTCGATCTGGTGTGTGTGTTTTGTGTGTGTTGGCCTTCTTTGTGTGTTAGGCCTTGTGTGTTGTGTCTTATGTGAGTGTTGGGCCTTGTGTGTGTGTTGAAACTTGTGTGTTGTGTCTTGTGTGTGTGTTGGGCCTTGTGTTTGTTGGGCCTTCTGTGTGTGTTCTTTCTGGTGTGTGTGTTGTGTGTGTGTTGGGCCTTGTGTGTGTGTTGGGCCTTGTTAGTGTTTTGAACCTTGTCTGTTGAATCGTTTCTGTGTGTTGTGTCTTGTATGTGTGTTGGGCCATGTGTGTTGTAACTTGTGTGTTTGTTGGGCCTTGTGAGTGTGTTGTGTGTCTTTTCGGTCTTGTATATGTGTTGGGCCTTGTGTGTGTGTTGGGCCTTGTGTGTGTGTTGGGCCTTGTGTTTGTGTTGGGTCATGTGTGTATATTGGGCCTTGTATATGTGTTGCATCTTGTGTGTGCATTGTGTGTGGGGGGTGTTGTTTATGTGTTGGGCCTTGTGTGTTGGGCCTTGTGTGTGTGTTGGGCCTTGTGTGTGTGTTGGGCCTTGTGTGTTGGGCCAAGTGTGTGTGTTGGGCCTGTTGTGTGTGTTGGTTCTTATGTGTGTATTGGGACTTGTGTGTCCTTTGTGCCTTGTCTTAGTGATGTGCCTTGTGTGTGTGTTGGGTCTTGTGTGTTGGGGCTTGTGTGTGTGTTGGTCCTTGTGTGTTGTTTGGCCTTGTGTGTGTGTTGGGCCTTGTGTGTTGGGTCTTTTGTGTGTGTGTGTTGGGTCTTGTGTGTTGTTTGACCTTGTGTGTGTGTTGGGCCTTGTGTGTGTGTTGGGCCTTGTGTATGTGTTGCGCATTGTGTTTGTGTTGGGTCTTATGTGTGTATTGGGACTTGTGTGTGTGTTCCGTTTTTTGTGTATTGTGTGTCTGTTGGGCCTTATTTGTGTGTTTGGCCTTGTGTGTGTATTATACCTTGTGTGTGTATTGTTTCTTGTGTGTTCATTGTGTGTATGTTGGGTTTTGTTTATGTGTTGGGCCTTGTGTGTTGGGCCTTGTTTGTTGGGCCTTGTGTGTGTGTTAGGCCTTGTGTGTTGGGTCTTGTGTGGGTGTTTGGCCTTGTGTTTTTTCAGCCTTTCTAGTGTGTTCGGCCTAGTGTGTGTGTTGGGCCTTGTATGTGTTTCTTGTAAGTGTGTTGTGTCTTGTGTGTGTGTTCGGTCTTCAGTGTGTGTTTCGCTTGTGTGTGTGTTGAACCTTGTTTTTTGTGTCTTGAGTGTGGGGGGGGGCTTGTGTGTCTGTTGGTCCTTGTGTGTGTGTTGGTTCTTGTTGTGTGTTGGGCCTTGTGGGTGTGTTGGGCCTTGTGTGTGTGTTGAACCTTCTGTGTGTGTTGGGCCTTGTGTGTGTGTTGAGCATTGAGAGTGTATTGGGTCTTCTATGTGTGTTCAGCCTTGCTTGTGTGTTTGGCCTCGTGTGTGTTGGGCCTTGAGTGTGTGTTGGGCCTGGTGTGTGTTTTTGCCCTTGTGGGAGTTTTGGGCCTTGTGTGAGTGTTCGGCCTTGTGTGTGTGTTGGGCCTCATTTGTGTGCTTGGCCTTGCATGTTAGTCCTTGTCTGTGTGTTAGGTTTTGTGTGTTGTTCGACCTTGTATGTGTGTAGGGCCTTAACTGTGTGTTGGGCCTTGTGTGTGTGTTGAGCCTTCTATGTGTGTTTGGCCTTGTTTGTGTGTTGTGTGTGTGTTGGGCCTTGTGTGTGTTTTGTGTCTTGTGTGTGTGTTGAGCCTTGTGTGTTTATTGGGTCTTGTGTGTGTGTTGGGTCTTGTGTGTGTGTTGGGTCTTCAGAGTGTGATTTGCTTGTGTGTGTGTTGAACCTTGTTTGTTGTGTTTTGTGTGTGGGGTGGCCTTGTGTGTCTGTTGGTCCTTGTCTGTGTGTAGGTTCTTGTTTGTGTGTTGGGTCTTGTGTGTGTATTCGGCCTTGCGTGTGTGTTTGGCCTTGTGTTTTTTTCGGCCTTTCTATTGTGTTCGGCCTTGTGTCTGTATTGTGTCTTGTGTGTGTGCTGGACGTTTTGTGTGTTGGGCCTTGTGTGTGTGTTCGGTCTGGTATGTGTATTGGGCTTTGTGTATGTATTGAACCTTATGTGTTGTGTCTTGTGTGTGTTGGGCCTTGTGTGTGCATTGGGCCTTGGGTGTTGGATTGTGTGTGTGTTGGGCCTAGTGTGTGTGTTTGATCTTGTGTGTCTGTTGTGTTCTGTTGGGCATTATGTGGGTTGTGCCTTGTGTGTTGGGCCTTGTGTATGTTGGGCCTTGTGTGTGTGTTGCATCCTATGTGTTGGGCATAGTGTGTGGCTGGGCTCTGTTTATGTGTTGGGCCTTGTGTGTGTTTTGGGACTCTTTTGTGTCTTGGGCCTTTGGTGTGTTTGGTCTTGTGTGTGTATTTGGTCTTGTGTTTGTGTTAGGTCTGTGTGTATGTTTGTGTGTGTTGAACCTTGTGTGTTGTGTCTTCTGTGTTTGTTGGGATTTTTGTGCATTGCTCTTGAGTGTTGGGTCTTGTGTATGTGTTGGGATGTGTGTGTATTTAACTTGTGTGTTGAGTCTTATGTGTGTGGGGGCCTTTTGTGGGATTTGGTCTTGTGTGTGTTTTGGGCCTTGTGTGTGTGTTGAGCCTTGTGTGTGTGTTGGGCCTTGTGCGTTG
>JAQQSO010001664.1:0-21029 GCA_028658305.1 Pachyuromys duprasi
TTGTTGTTATGGTTGTAGTTATTGGTAGTGGTGGTGTTATTATTGTAGGTGGTGTTGGCGTTTGTGGTGTTGTTATTGGTGTTGTTGGTGGTGTTGGTGGTGTTGGTGTTGTTGGTTGTGGTGTTGGTATTGTTATTGTTAATGTTGTTTTCGGTGGTGGTGGTGGTTGTGTTGGTGGTGTTGGTGGTGCCGGCTGTGCTGTTGGTGGTGTTGTTGGTTGCGGTGTTGTTGTTATTGTTGTTTGTGGTGGTGTGGTTGTTGTTGTTGGTGGTGGTGTTATTGTTATTATTATTGGTGTTAGTGTTGGATTTGTTATTTTTGTTGTTGGTGATGTTGGTGTTGTTATTGTCATTGCTATTGGTAGTATTGTTGTTGTTGGTGGTGGTGGTAGTTGTGTTCTTGTTGGTAATGATGCTGTTGATGTTATTGTTATTGTTGTTTATAGTGGTGGTGTTAGTGT
Organism: Pachyuromys duprasi; assembly: GCA_028658305.1. Lineage (NCBI taxonomy): Eukaryota > Metazoa > Chordata > Mammalia > Rodentia > Muridae > Pachyuromys > Pachyuromys duprasi. The sequence continues at coordinate 461 of JAQQSO010001664.1, forward strand.
TATTATTATTGTTGTTGTTGTTAGTTGTGGTGGTGTTGGTGTTTTTATTGTTGAAGCTGTTTTTGGTTATGGTTTTGGTGTTGTTATTGTCGTTGTTGGTGGTGGTATTGTTAGTGGTGGTGGTGGTGGTCGTTTGTTGTTGGTAGTGATGGTGTTGGTGTTATTGTTATTGTTGTTTATAGTAGTGGTGTTAGTGTTATTATTAATGTTGTTGTTGTCAGTTGTGGTGGTGTTGGTGTCGTTATTGTCATTCCTGTTGGTAGTATTGTTGTTGTTGTTGGTGGTGGTGGTAGTTGTGTTCTTGTTGGTAGTGATGCTGTTGATGTTATTGTTATTGTTGTTTATAGTGGTGGTGTTAGTGTTATTATTATTGTTGTTGTCAGTTGTGGTGGTGTTGGTGTTGTTATTGTCATTGGTGGTGGTCGTTTGTTGTTGGTAGTGATGGTGTTGGTGTTATATTTAGTGTTGTTGGTGGTGTTTTCATTGCTGTTGTTGGTGGTGTTATTGTTATTATAATTGTTGTTGGTGGTGTTGGTGTTGTTGATGTTGTTGGCGTTGTGGTTGTTGTTGTTGGTGGTGGTATTTTTATTGTTTTTGGTGGTGGTGGTGTTATTGTTTTTTCGTTGGTAGTGGTGGTGTTGGTGATATTATTATTGTTGTTTTTGGTGGTTTTGGTGTTGTTGGTGCTATTGTTGTTGGTATTGTTTGTGACAGTGTTGATGTTTGTGTTCTTGTTGTTATGGTTGTAGTTATTGGTAATGGTGGTATTATTATTGTAGGTGGTGTTGGCGTTCGTGATGTTGTTATTGTTGTTGTTGGTTGCAGTGTTGGTGTTGTTATTGTTGATGTTGTTTTCGGTGGTGGTGGTGTTTGTGTTGGTGGTGTTGGTGGTGTTGTCTGTGGCGTTGTTAGTGTTGTTGGTTGCAGTGTTGTTGTTGTTATTGTTGTTTGTGGTGGTGAGGTTGTGGTTGTTGTTAGTGTTATTGTTATTATTGTTGTTGTTTTGTTGATGGTGTTGGTGTTGTTGGTTGTGATGGTAGTGTTGATTTTATTGGTGTGGTTGCTGTTGGTGTTATTGTTTTAGTAGGTGTTGTTGTTATTGTAGTTGTTGGTGGTAGTGGTGGCTTTGGGTTATTATTATTGGTTGTGGTGGTGGTGTTATTGTTGTTGGTGGTGGTGTTATTGTAATTATTATTTTTGTTGTTTTTGGTTTGTTGTTTTTTTAGTGTTGCTGGTTTTTTTTGGTATTGTTAGTGGTGGTGGTGGTGATTGTTTGTTGTTGGTAGTGATGGTGTTGGTGTTATTATTATTGTTGTTGTTGGTGTTATTGTTATTATAATTGGTGGTGGTGTTGGTAGTGTTGGTGGTGGTGATGTTGGTGTTATTATTATTGTTAGTGGTGGTGGTGTTGGTGGTGTTTTCATTGTTGTTATTGGTGGTGGTGTTATTGTTATTATTATTATTGGTGTTAGTGTTGGATTTGTTATTTTTGTTGTTGGTAGTTGTGGTGATATTATTCTTGGTGGTGGTGTTATTGTTGTTGGTGGTGGTTGTTTTGTTGTTGTTGTTGGTGGTGTTGGTGATGGTGTTGTTATTGGTTGCCATGGTGTGTGTTCAGTCTGGTGTGTGTGTTGGGCCTTCTGTATGTTTTGAACCCTGTGTGTTGTGTCTTGTGTTTGTTGGGCCTTGTGTGTGCATTGGGCCTTGGGTGTTGGGTTGTATGTGTGTTGGGGCTAGTGTATGTGTTCGATATTGTGTGTGAGTTGTGTGTATGTTGGGCCTTGTATGTGTTGGGCCTAGTGTGTGTCTTCTGTGTATTGGGCATAGTGTGTGGCTGGGCTTTGTTTATGTGTTGGGCCTTGTGTGTGTGTTAGGACTCTTTTGTGTTTTGGGCCTTTGGTGTGTTTGGTCTTGTGTTTGCGTTAGGTCTTGTGTGTATGATTGTGTGTGTTGAACCTTGTGTGTTGTGTCTTCTGTGTTTGTTGGGACTTTTGTGCATTGGCTCTTGTGTGTTGGGTCTTGTGTGTGTTGGGGCTTGTGTGTGTTTTGGGTCTTGTTTGTCTGTTGAACCTTGTCTGTTGTGTCATATGTATGTGTTGGTTCTTTTATGTGTGTTGGGCTGTGCGTGTTGTAACTTGTGTGTTTGTTGGGCCTTGCGTGTGTTGGGCCTTGTGTGTGTTTGGGGCCTTGTTGTGTTGTTGGGCCTTGCGTTTGTTGAAACTTGTGTATTCTCTCTTGTGTGTGTGTTGGGCCTTTTTGTGTTGGGCCTTGTGTGGGTTTTGGGCCTTGTGTGTGTGTGGTGTCTTATCTGTGTGTTGGGCCTTGTGTGTTTGTTTGGTGTTGTGTGTATGTTGGGGCTTGTTTGTGTGTTGAACCTTGTCTGTTGTGTCCTATGTGTGAGTTGGGTCTTATATGTGTGTTGGGCTGTGTGTGTTGTAACTTGTGTGTTTGTTGGGCCTTGTGTGTGTGTGTTGTGTGTCTTTTGGGTCTTGTATATGTGTTGGGCCTTGTGTGTGTGTTCGGTCTGGTGTGTATGTTTGTGTGTGTTGGGCCTTCTTTGTGTGTTAGGCCTTGTGTGTTGTGTCTTATGTGAGTGTTGTGCCTTGTTTTTGTGTTGGGTTTTGTGTGTGTGTTGGGCCTTGTAATCTAACTGACAGCTTTGCTGTCTTACAAACTCTTTACAGAGTAATAATTTATTGAGATCGGCTCCAACCTATCTCATTTGGGAAGATTAATCCCTGGTCCTTCTACAACAAACCAAGGACAAACTTCTGACACAAATATGAAAAACATAAATAGATCCTTCTTTTTAACTCTAATTCCTTTTTCCCTGAGAGAGGCCTTGAGGTCATGAATGAAGACCGCCTCTTTTATAATTTTTGGCCCATTTTTATAGAGGGAGATGTCACTTACCAAATGTTTCTTTTTCCCGTGAGCGGCGAGAATGCAAGTTTCTTGAATTGCGGTCCGAAAGTCACTTTCGGTTTTCCACGGACTTGATGCTGGAGACCCGAGTCCTTCCTTGAAGGTCTCCATATGGCAGTGGTTCTCTTTGCCCCATGTTGGGCACCACCTGCCCTGACCCGCGGGACCTAGTTACTCGTGGGGTCTGAGGGGAGCCAAGCCTGAAAGAAAAACAGGCGAGAAAGGAGGAGGAGACCAAGCAGTTTCCTTGTCAGGGTCTCCTTTAATGGGGTGAAAAGTACCAGTTTTAAAAGCGGAGAAAGGAAGGGGCAGGGAGTGGGGAGGTAAAACTCCTGTGAGAGGAGTGGTTCCGCCTGGGCAGCTTGCGATCTTGGAATGTCGCTCTACCTGGGAGCTTCCTTATCTCTGGAATGTCCAGTTCTGACTGCATGGCTGTTGTCTTCGGGGGTCAGCAATTCTCAGCGAGGGGAGTCTTTTACTGCAAGCCATATTTGTTCCCAAGAAACAACAATAGCAACACCAATACCAACACCATAACCAACACCACCACCAACAATAATAATAATACCACCACCACCAACAACAACAACAACAATAACAACACCAACACTAACAACACCACCAACAATAATAATAACAATAACACCACCACGAAGAACAGCAATAATACAACCAACAACAACAAGCACAACACCACCAACACCACCAACAAAAATAATAACACTACCACCACTACCAACAACAACAACAATAATAACACCAACACCATCATTGCCAACATCAACATGACCACCACCAACAACAATACCACCACCAACGACAATAACAACACCATAACCAACACCACCACCACCACCAATAATAATAACACCACCACCAACAACAACAACAATAACGACACCAGCACTAACAACACCACCAACAATAATAATACCACCACCAACAACAACAATAACACCACCAACAGCAACAAGAACAATACCACCAACACCACCAACAAAAATAATAACACCAACACCACCACTTCCAACAACAACAACAATAACAACACCAATACCACCAATAATAACAACACCAACACTAACAACACCAACAACAAAAACAACAACAATAACACCACCAGAACCAACAATAACAACACCACCAACATCAACATTAACAACACCAATGCTAACAACACCAACAACAATAATAATAACAGTAACACCACCAGGCCAACAACAAAAACACCACCAACAACAACAATAAGAACAACACCACCAACAAAAATAATAACATCAACACCACCACTTGCCAACAACACCAATAATAACAACACCAACACTAACAACACCAACAACAACCAGCACCAGCAACAATAACAACACCACCACCAACAACAATAATAACACCAACACCACCAATAATAACAACACCAACACTAACAACACCACCAACAATAATAACAATAACACAACTAGAACCAACAATAACACCACCACCAGCATCAACATTAACAACACCAACACTAACAACACAAACAATAATAATAACAGTAACACCACCAGGCCAACAACGATAACACCACCACCAACAACAACAATAACAACACCAACATTAACTTCACCACCAACAACAATAATAAAAATAACAACAACACCAACCTCAACAATGAAAACACCACCAACACCACTAACAACAACAATAATTATAACACCAATACCACCACTACCACCAAAAACAATAATAACAAAACCAACAACACCAACACCAACAATAACACCACCACCACCACCAACAACACCAACAACCACAAAAACAAAACAACAACAATAACACAACCAACAACAATAATAACACCACCAACACCACTACCAACAACAATAACAACAACAACACTAATAACACCAATATCAATAATAATAACACCACCAACAACAAAAACAATGATACCACCACCACCAACAACAACACCAACACCAACACCATCACTACCAACAACAACACAACCACCACCAAAAACAACAATACCACCACCAATGACAATAACAATACCAACACCATAACCAACAACAACACCACCACCAATAATAATACACCAACACCACCACCTCCACCAACAACACCAACACTAACAACACCATAATAATAATAACAATAACATCACCACCAAGAACAACAATAACACCATCACCACCAACAACAATAATAACAACATCAACACCACCAACAAAAATAATAATAACACTACCAACACCACTACCAACAATAATAACAATAATTACAACAGCACCACCAACAACACTAATAACAACAACATCAATAATAAGAATAACAACTGCACCAACAAAAAACAATGACAACACCACCACCAACAACAACAACAATAACAACAATACCATCACTACCAACAACAACACGACCACCACCAAAAACAACAGTACCACCACCAACGACAATAACAACACCAATAGCAGCACCATAACCACCACCACCAACAACAACAACAATAACAACACCAACACTAACAACAACAGCAATAATAATAATAACAATAACACCAAAAACAACAACAATAACACCACCAACAACAACAAGAACACCACCACCAACACCACCAACAAAAATAACACCAACACCACCACTACCAACAACAAAAATAATAACAACAACACCAATAACAACACCAACACTAACAACACCACCAACAATAACAGTAACACCACCAGCACCAGCAACAATAACTCCACCACCATATGTCTCTTCCTCTCTCATTCTCTCCCTCCTTCTCTCTCTACCTCTCTTTGTCTCTCTCCCTCTGTTCCCTCTCTCTGCCTCTCTCTCCTCTCTCCCTCCAGCTCTCTCTCCCTCTCTCTGTCTGTCTCTCTCTCCCTTCCTCTCTCCCTCCTTCTCCCTTCTCTCTCTCTCTTCCCCTGTCTCTGTCTCTTTCCCTCTATCCATCTCTCCCACTCTCTCCCTCTCTATCTCCCTCTCCCCCTCTCTCCTTGTTTCCCTCTCTCACCTTCTTTCCCTCACTTTCCCTCTCTCTCCCACTCTCTCCCTTTCTCTCTTCTCTCCCTCTCTCTCTCTGTCTCTCCTTCTCCCTCCCACTCTCCCTCTCTCTCTCTCTTTCCCTCTCTCTGATTCTGTCTCTCCCTCCCTCTCTCTCTCTTTCTCCCAACTCTTTCCCTCGTCTATCCCTCTCTATCTCCCTCTCCCCCTTCTCTCTCATTCTCCCTCTATCTCTTATCCTGTCTCCCTGCATGTCTCCCTCTCTCTCCCTCCCTGCCTCTCGCCCTCTCTCCCCATTTCTCTCTCTTTCTTGCTCTCTGTCTCTCTCTGTCGCAGTCTCTCCCTCACTCTGCTGCTCTCTCCCTCTCCCTTTTTCTCCCTCTCTCCTTCTCTGTTCCCTCTCTCTCTTTCTCTGTCTCTCTCCTCTCTCCCTCCCTCTCTGCCTGTCTCTCTAGCTCCCTCTCTGTCTCTGTCTGACTCTCTATCTCCCTCTCTCTCCCTCTCCCCCTTCTCCCTCATTCTCCTTCTCTCTCCCACCGTCCTGCTCCATGTCTCCCTCTCTCTGTTTCTCCCTCCCTGTCTCTCTCCCTCTCTCTGTCTCCCTTCCTCTCTCTGTCTCTCTTTGTCTCAGTCTCTCCCTCACTCTGCCACTCTCTCTCTCCCCCTCTCTCCTCTCTCCCTACCTCTCTCTCCCTCTCTCTGTCTCTCTCTCCCTCTCTCTCCCTTCCTCTCTTTCTCCTTCTCTTTCCCTCTCCCTGTCTCTGTCTCTCTCTCCCTCCCTGTTCCCTCTCTCTCTGTCTCCCTCTCTCTCCTTCTCTCTCCCTCTTCCTAGCTCCTTCTCTCTCACTTTCTCTCCCTCTCTGTTCCTCCCTCTCTCTCTCTACCTATCTCCATCTCTCTTCCTCTCTTTCCTTCTTTCTCCCTGTCCCTCTCTCTCCTGCTTCGCTCTCCTTCTCCCTTTCTCACCCTCTCTCCCTCCTTGTCTCCCTCCCTCTCTCTGTCTCCCTTTCTTTCTCTCAGTCTGCCTCTCTCTGTCTCTCCCTCACTCTCCCTCTCTTACCCTCTCCCTCTCTCTCCCTCAATCTCTCCCCCTCTCTCTCTTCCTCCCTTTCTGTCTGTCTCCCTCTCCTCACCCTCCCTCTCTTTCTCTCTCTGTCTCTGTCTTTCTCTATCCCTCTCTCTTTCCCTTTCCCTCTCTCTCTCCCTCCATTTCCTTCTCTCCCTCTCTCTCTCCTTCTCTCTCCCCTTCTCTTTCTCCCTCTCTCCCTCCCTCCCTCTCTCTCTGGCTATGTCTCTGTTTCTCGCTGTCTCTCCCTCACTCTCCCTCTCTCCTTCTCTCTCCTTCTCTCTTCCCCCTCTCCATCTCTTTCTTCCTCTCTCTCCTTCACTCTCCCTGTCCTCTCTCCCTTTATGTCTCTCTCTCCTTCTCTCTCCCTCTCTCTCCCTCTTTCTTCCCCCTCTCTGTCTCTTTCTTCCTCTCTCTCTCCTTCACTCTTCCTGTCCTCTCTCCCTTTATGTCTCTCTCTCCTTCTCTCTCTTTTCTCTCTCTCTCTCTCTTCCCCCTCTTTGTCTCTTTCTTCTGCTCTCTCCTTCACTCTCCCTGTCCTCTCTCCCTTTATGTCTCTCTCTCCTTCTCTCTCTCCCTTTCCACCCCTCTTTTTCTCTCCCTCCCACTCCCCCCTCTCTCTCCCACTTTCTCCCTTTCTCTCCCTCTGTCTCTTTGTGTCTCTCTCACACCATCTCTGTCTCTCTCTCCCTCTCTCTATCTCTTTCCCTCTCCCTCCCTCAACCTCTCTCTTCCTCTCCCCCTCTCACTCATTCTCTGTCTCTCCCTCTTTCTCACACACACCCTACCTTTCTCTCCTCTCTCCCTCCTTCTCTCTCTCCCTCTCTCTGTCTCTATCTTTTCCTCCCTCTCTCCCTCTCTCTTTTCCTCTCCATCTCTCTTGTTCTGTCTGTCTGTCTCTCTCAGTCTCCCTTGCTCTCTCCTTCTATTTCCCTAGCTCTCTCCTCTTCTCACTCCTTCTTTCTCCCTCTCTCTCTCCTTTATCTGTCCCTCTCTCTCTCCCTCTGTCTCCCGTCTTCCTCTCTCCCCTTCTCCCTCTCTCTCTCCCTGTCTTGCTCCCTCTCTCTGTCTCCCTCTCTCTGCCTCAGTCTCTCTCTTGCTCCCCCCTCTCTCTCTGGCTCTCTCTCTCTGTCTCACGGTGTCTCTGTCTCTTTCTCAATCTCCCTCTCTCTCCTATCTCTGTCCCTCTCTCTCCCTCCTTCTCTCTCTGCCTCTCTCTCCTTCTCTCACTCCATCTCCCTCTTTCATTCTCTCTTCCTCTCTCTTTCCCTCTCTGTTCCTCACTCTCTCTCTCTCCTTCTCTCCACCTCTCCCTCACTCTACTTCTCTCTCCCTCCCCCTTCCTTTCTCCCCTTCTCTCTCTCTCCCTCCCTGTGACTTTCTCTGTCTCAGTCTCCCTCTCTCTCCCTCTCTCCTCTCTTTGTCCCTCTGTCTCCCTCTCTCTCTCCCTCCTTCTCTGTTCCCTCTCCCCTCTCTTTCCCTCTCCCTCTCTCCCCCTTTTTCTTTGTCCCTCTCTCTTTCCCTCCCTACCCCTCTCCCTTACTCCCTCTCTCTGTCCCTCTCTGTGGTTGTCTCTTTTCCTCTCTCTTTCCCTCTTCCTCTTGCCTGGCTAGGCTGTCACCAGCAGGAGCAGCTGTTTTGGCAGCTGCTTTGATATTTAAATCTCAGTGGGAAGAGTGGCTTCACTAGGCCTTTTCTGGAGTCAGGGGAGAATTTGCAAGTCCATTGCCTTTTGTTTTGTGATGGCAGGTGGGATAGCTTGTCTACACCACACCTCTTGTTTCACCTCCATGTGACCTTAACTCACTGTGCTGAGCTGTTTGAAATAAAGCTACATTGCAGGCAGGGCAGAGCCTCTCGGAAGGTCTCTGCATTGTTCCTCACTCCCGACTCAAGAACCCTTCACCTTTACCAGTGGCCCCGGCAACAGGCCCGATGACCATGGCTCCCTGGAGCTGTTTGCAGTGACCAACCTGCTTGGCGGCAATGTCTTCTGGTCAGCCTACACATTGAGATGTGGCTGAGAACCGGGAGTCTGACCCTACAAAGACATTCTCCATGCTGGAGTTGCTTCCACTCACGAGAAGAAGATTGGTGATTCTCCCCATCTTCATCTTCAGGGACTGAGCATATGAAGAGAGAAACATCTCAGGGGGAGTGAGAGGGTCTTTGCTGTTTTGAGCAGGATGTAGGACAGTGAGTGTCATCCTCACACTGACAGATGGGGAGCCACTTGAAAACTCTTCTCAGAGACAGAGGTGAGTAACCGCTGGATCTCAGTGTGGAGATGGTGCCCGGTTTGCAGCCTAGGGCTGGGAGTGCATGGTGTGTGCCTAGTGTGTATGGGGAGACCAGGGCCTTTCTCTGGCATGACCCAGCTCCGTGTTCAGGCAAAGCAATAGTCGTTCTTGGTAAAACACGAAAATGTTTCCTATGTAAAAATAATCACAATAATTCACTTTCAAAGTCAGTGTTCACATCTCACACATGGCAAACGGTTTCCTACTTTCAAAAAAATCTACTATTGCCTTTGTTGAGGCACTTTACTGCTTTAACAGCTTTAAAATGTCATATCTGTTTTAGGAAAAAAAAGTGTTGGTAGCAATTTTCTTCCTTTTCCTCTCATATTTTTCTTGAGGTGCATGAGAACTCTTCTGCCAGGGCAAAACTCAGACCCTCAGTCCAGGAGAGCAAGCTGACCTCATGCAATGCTCTTTACAGCTCTCTGTATTCCCGCTTCCCTTCTCTTTATTGAGGTTTTTTTCCTTCTTCAAAATCATTAAACTCTTTAAAAACAATTTTACAAGACCATTTCTCTTCTGTGTGTGAGTATTTTGCCTGCATGTATATACGTGCATTATGTTGCCTGTAGAAGTCCAAAAAGAGGGAGAGAGGGAGAATGAGGGAGAGAGAGAGAGGGAGGGAGAGAGAGAGAGAGGAGGAGGAGGAGAGAGAGGGAGAGAAAGAGGGAGAGAGAGAGGGAGAGAGAGTCATTTTTCTTCAGAGGTGTAGTCACTGGTAGGTGACCTAAATCCCAGTGCCCATGGATATATTGAAGTCTCATTGCAGACACAGTCTCTCTCAGACCCAGGTAGACATTTAAACAGAAGGAAAAAGACATGTGGGGCAGGTGCTGGAAGACATTAATGGCAGCGTTAAGGTTTCCTGGGGCTTTTGACCACTGTTTAGTTTAAACTGAGCTCCATCCACAAGTGTGAAGCGGTGTGTTTGTTCATCCTGAACTTGTCCTGGCTATGTGGTAGAGACACTGTAGAGAGAGCAAGGCAGAGGCGCTGGGCACTGCCACCAAATGCTTTCCTTACTTCTCTTTCCCATGCACACATGCCTGGCATAGGAAACACAAACTAACATGACAGATGTCCTGACCATCTGGGGGAGCAGTGCCTTTCTGTGTTCTAAACTTAAAAGTATGTGGTGAAATACGAAGTCTTTTATTCAGGCACCAAGGAACCATCCAATACAGAAAAAAAGCCCTAATGAGGAAATAAAGCACATGATGAGAGAGACCTTGGCCAGGAGCAATTTCCATACAGACTTGGAAGACACTCTGCATGCAGACCTTAACAGAAGGAAGTGCTCCCAGAGGGTTAGGGTCAGGGTCAGGGTAAGGGTCTCTCTCTCCCTCTCAATCCCTTCCTCCCTCTATCTGTCTCTCTCTATCTCTGACTCTCTCTCCCTCCCTCTCTCTAGGTCTCCCTCTCTCTCTGTCTCTGTATCACACATATCAGTGTGCACAAACAAAGTGGATACATACTCACAAAAGCATTAGTCTTGCTTTGTAGAGCAAGACTATGTTGCTGTTTTCACAGTAAGAACACACAGGCAAAGAACCTGCTTGCAACAAAGTGCAGGCAAGCACATACCAATTGGCACAAACAAAGTGGATACTGAAGTGAGTGGTTCAAAAATTTAGTTAATTCTTGGGACTGGGGCAAAGTCACTATAGCACAGTTCTTTCAGAGCAAGGGTCCAGCAGTCCCCCACCCAGATTAACCTCGGGATGTGACTAGGGTCACATAACCCCTAAGGAAGCCTACAGAATGTGTTAACTCCCTCCCCCTTGCTACAACCTAACCTGTGTGAATCAAGGCAAGTATCCCCAGGTAGCCAGATCTGATCATTTGCAGTTTTGGCACCTGAAAACAAACCAATCATTTTAAGGTCAACTCCCCTAGGGACCCTTTCACCCAATCCTATAGTGCCAAGACTTACACTTCCCTACTTTCATTGTTGCTCCCTTAAAAACCCTGCTTCCCCAGAGTTGGGGGTTGCTTGCCTCTTTCTTCTTGCAAAAGGAAGCCACCCAGCTCAAGTTTGTAATAAAGGCCTCGTGTGTTTTGCATCGGACTCAAAGCCTGTTGGTCATTTGGGGACTCACGATCTGGGTATTTCAATACGTACTCACAAAGGCATTAGTCTTGCTTTGTAGAGCAATGCTTATGTTGCTGTTTACATGGTAAGAACACACAGGTAAAGAACCCGCTTGCAATGAAGTGCAGGCAAGTATGTACCAGTGTGCACAAACGAAGTGGATAAGTAGTCACAAAAGCATTAGTCTTGTTTTGTAGAGCAACACATATGTTGCTATTTTCACAGTAAGAACACACAGGAAAAGAACACACTTGCAACGAAGCGCAGGCAAGCACATACCAGTGTGGACAACCAAAGTGGATACTTACTCACAAAAGCATTAGTCTTGCTTTGTAGGGTAAAGTTAATCAAGAAAGATGAGGAGGGGCACTTCCTTCTCATCAAAGGAAAATTCCAACAGGAAGACATCACAATTTTGAACATTTATGCCCCAAATACAAGACCACCTACATATGTAAATCAAATATTATTAAAACTGAAATCACACATTGATCCCAACACCCTAATAGTGGGAGACTTCAACACTCCACTCTCACCAAGGGACAGATCATCCAGTCAGAAGCAAAACAAAGAAACAAGGGCACTCACAGACACCCTAAATAAAATGGACCTAATAGATGTCTACATAACCTTTCACCCTAGATCAAAAGAGTATACCTTCTTTTCAGCACCTCATCGAACCTTCTCCAAAATAGACCATATAGTTGGTCTCAAAGCAAACCTCAGCAGATACAGGATTGTTGAAATAATCCCTTGTATACTATCTGACCACCACGGTCTAAAGCTGGACCTCAACAACAACAGAAATAGCAAAAGGCCTGCACATACATGGAAACTGAACAACTTACTACTCAAGGACAGCTTGGCTAGGGAAGAAATTAAGAAGGAAATTAAAGACTTCCTAGAATTCAATGAAAATGAAAGCACAACATACCCAAACTTATGGGACACAATGAAGGCAGTGCTAAGAGGAAAGTTCATAGCACTAAGTGCCTTCAAGAATGCCCCAACCAGCAGGACCTAGTTATTCGTGGGGGGCGAGGAGGACCAGAACCTGAAAAAGATGGGCGAGAGAAGGAACAGACTCAAGCAAATGTGCACTTGTCAAGAGTCAAATTTTATTGAGCAAAAGCAGGCTTTTAAAAGCTGGTTTTAGGTAGGGGCGGGGGTAGGCAGGTGTGAGGGTAGAAAGTTACAAAATCTTCTCAGCGCAGGGCCTGGAACATTCTGTGGTCATGCCGATAGTTACTTTTAAGAAGTCATCGTACAGTTCTCACATCTTTGCATCTGCCAAGCAGGATGTTTATCAGCCAGGTGCAGCAGGATAGGGAAAAGTCACAAGTTTCTCAGGGCAAGTTCCCAACATCTCCCCCTTTTCTGTATATAAGAACAAGGATAGGGAGGTTTCCACAACCCTCTGATGATGTCCCAAAGAAGGGCTCATTTTGTTAGGCAATTGTTTTTGCTTAATAGTAATATTTTTGGATTTTGGATCCAAAGGAGCAAACCGTCACCAGAGAGGCAAGTGTTCCCCAGAGTAGGTCAAGCATCGTCACTCATAGGCCATTGGTTTTTACAAGGCCATTATATTGACCTCAATACAAGGGGCACAAATGGGGTCTGAGCCTGTTAGAAGGGCAGTGCTGGACCCTTACCCCTCATTGGACCGGCCTCCTCCCAGAGAGGTTTTCCTGTCTTAGGCAGGCCGAGAATTATCCACCTGTTCCATCTCTGACTTACCAGACCACTCACTTTGTGGAAATGTAACTCATTTTCCTCTCAATAAGACCATCAAGGCTCCACAAGGATCCTGGAAGGGATATGTTTAGTAGCCAAATAGTATATAAGGGGTCATGGAGACCTGAGTTATTATTTGGAGGGGCAGGACCAGAATTTCCACCCCCAGGTTGGTTTTTGCAGGGAGGTGAAATCTAAGGGTCGAGATGTGGGGTCGTTTTGGTCCTTTGGCAGGTCAATGGTGGATTCTTCTTCCGTGGCGAGGCGATGGTAGTGGACTCTCACCGGCTTAATTGCAGCATCCACCTGACTCTTAACAAAGCTGGTCAGCTGATTAAAGGCCCAGGGGCCAAAGGAGAGAAGTAAAAGGATACCCACAAAAGGTCCCAGCAGACTGGGAAGTAGAGTGGTTAGCCATGGAGACATGGAAAACCAATTTTGATACCATGCCTTGCTCTTTTGCCTTTCTAACGTTCGCTTTTTAAGGTTTTCTTCTACCCTTTTTATGCTGTCTCTGACTAGTCTGGTGTTGTCCGTATAGAAACAGCATTCTTCTTTTAATGCTGCACAAAGACCTCCTTCTTTGAGAAAGATGAGGTCAAGGCCTCTTCTATTTTGTAAAACCACCTCTGAAAGGGAGGCTAGGGAGTCCGTTAGGCCTTTAATGCCTTCCTTTAGATCTGTTATGTCTACATCAACAATTCTGGCTAACTCATTGGAGTGTTGTCCAGAGGTGACTAGGGAGGCAATCCTGGTCTCTGCACCCACAGCTCCAAGGCCCAACAGTGAGTGTTATAGCAGTTACAGGCTTGGATCTATGTGTAGATGAATCTTTTTGTTCCCAAAAAGTAAGAAAGTTGTTAGCTGAATAAATAGTGAGGCAAGGGAGAACCTTGACCAACACACAAAACTCTTTATGAGCCAGAAATATAGGGGTATAAATAAATGTAGTCAATCCGGAGGAACAGGCAAAAAATGAGTCATTGGGGCAGCAAAATACCAAAAGGAAGTATTAACAACTATGGAGGAATTGCAAATATTGCTAAGAGGAGTAGGAGGAATCATCCTAGGTCCCAGGAGGCATAAACCTATACTGGAAACGCTCTCAAGGGTAAGGCCATGTCCTAGAGTAGGATGCCAGCGCAGCTCTCTGGAATTATTGGTGAGTCTAATGGTCCCAAATGAAGCAATTCCCTCATTAAAGGGAGGTTGTGGGGAATAACAAATCCAGCAATCCTCTGTAAGTGAGGAATTAGCCTCCTGAACAGCAAGTATTGAAGAATTTAATAATGAAAGCAATATCTCTGCAGAAGAGGCGGGTCATGGGGGAAGAGTGGGTTGAAAATTGGTGGTGAGGAGGGTACCATTGAATTTCAAGGAAGGTGATGTGACCGGGGGAGCCGGGGGGGGGGGGGAATTCTTGTGTGGGGACCTATGGTGACTTTTTAGTCATAAAAAGGAATAGTTTTAAGTAACCTAATTTTAAAGATGAGGCCAGGGTCTCTGCCAGAAATATAAAGTCTGAGCCCCCATTCGTGCCCTGGGAGATTCTCCCATTGGGCCTTTTTGCCTGATTCTGTGAACGTAATTACAAGAGTATTGCACCAGTCGTTTTTGCATTGGCCCATATTTTTAGGATTTTTTCTTTTGACTGTTATATAATCCCAAGAGGACGTGGCGCACCAGTAGGTGTCTCCTGTGGTCTCACAACCCCAAGAGGCACAATAATAGTTGAGGGCAAGGCCACACTTTAGGTGTAGGGAGTGGTCCCTATGTGACCCTGGGCAAACATAAATAGGTGTCATGGTTAAGAAAAACCTAGCCCAAGGGTTGTCACAGCCTGGCTGAGTATGATAGGGGGGACCTGAGTCTATTGGTTTAGGCTGTGGCAAAAAATGTGTGGGCGTGCCCTAGGCTTCATCGGCCCGAGCGCTAAGGCACAAAGGTCAACTTCTAAAGTGGGCCAGGGTGTCTGGAAACTTACGGCCGAGGTAGAATTGGAGAAGTCGCCAGCCTCATTGATAATTTGCCAGGTGTAGTTGAAAAGTTGATATGAGGGGGAACACAACACCTGGGAGTCGAAGCTCAGCAGCAGCCACAGGAAAAGCACTTTCTGAAATTAAGCAAATGAGATACTTCCTCAGGGAGTTCAGAGGGATCCCTGGGCAGATTAAACTGTCTTACTAGCCTTTCAGGCAGCCACCTGGCGTTTTGTGCTTTTGAATCATATATACATGCATGGCCTTTTCCCCAAATGAGCACGGGGTCAGGTCCGGACCACTTATGGGTTAATGGGTCTCTCCATAAAGCCTGAGCATAAGAGTCGGCCATGGAGGGATGCCAGAACCTGTCAGCCGCAGATTTACCCTTGTCATCAAGTGTTAAAAAATTTAAAACAAACAGGGCATGATTTAACAACGTTTTGGAATTTCCTGTGAAGGGGTATAACATTCCCCCCGAATGTTGTAATTTAGAAAGCATATTTTTAAGGGTTTGGTGAGCTCTCTCTACTATACCCTGTCCCCGTGGATTATAGGGAATGCCAGTAAGATGTTTTATTCTTAGCTGAGCACAGAATTGTTTAAAACTGGCGCTGGTGTAACCAGGGCCATTGTCTGTTTTAATGGTCTTTGGCAATGGCAAGAGAGCAAAGCAAGCAAACATATGATTAATAACATTTTTAGTGGATTCACCAGTCTGAAGGGAAGCACAAATAAATCCACTAAAGGTATCTATAGACACATGAATATATTTTAATTTGTCAAAGGGAAAGTGGTGGGTGACATCCATTTGCCATAATTCTCCTGGTGAAAGACCGCGAGGATTAACCCCCAAGTGTGGCTCAGGCAGAAATGTTATACAGCCTTGGCATTGGCGGACTCTTTGTCGAGCCTGTTCTCGGGTGATAGAGAACATTTGTCGGAGAGTCTGGGCATTAAGGTGGTGTAACCGATGTGCCTCTTGTGCCTGAGATATGGGGTCAGGCGGGGTGACCACTCCAGTCAGGACAACAGAACTATTTTGAGTTGCCTGATCAACAAGGTCATTTCCTTTATTTAAGGGTCCAGAAAGACAAGAATGTGCTCGAATATGTCCTACACAAAAGGAGTGAGTCCTGGCCAGGATTAGTTGTTGAAGTCTAGCAAAGAGAGGGGAGGCATTGGTGGAGGGATGATGTAAGGGACCGTCTCGAGCAGGGGGACTGAGCTAGCGACATAGGCGCTGTCAGTATAGAGGTTAAATGGGTGATTGGAGAGAGTCTCAAAGACCTGCACAACAGCAACCAGTTCTACAAGTTGTGCTGAAGAAAGTTTAGTTTGGACTCTGGAGATTTTTCCATCGATATTAAAGGCTGCAATTCCAGATGAAGAACCATCAGTAAAAACTAACACGGCTCCAGGAATGGGAGAACTTTTAGTCTGTTTTGGGAAAATGATGGACTGTCTCTAAAGTAATTGAATTAGTTTGTCTGAAGGATAATGATTATCTATTTTGCCTTGGAAAGAAATACAATTAATAGCCCATTCATCGGAAGACTGTAATAGCCATTGAACCTGGGAGGCATTATAAGGTACGCTAATGGTGTCTGGGTCTTTTCCAAAAAGTTTAAGAGAACTCTCTCTCCCCAGTTTTAAAACCTGGGCAACCAGGGAGGTGTAAGTGGGCAGAACTTTGCAGGGGGTAGCAGGTAAATGGACCCAATATAATGGCTTAGTCTGCCATAAAAGACCTGTGGGTGTAAAGGTTTTAGGGAGAATAAGTAACCATAATGGGGAGGTGGGAGAGAAGTACCCCATCTTTTGTGCCTGAATGGCCTTTTCATCAACTTGTAAGGAATTGATGGCCTCTGCGGTGAGCTCTCGAGCAGAGGAAGGGTCAGAATCCCCTCGCAAAATGTCAAATAAGGGTTTAAGTTCTCCGGTAGTTAATTTTAAGTAAGGCAGTAACCGATTAATATCCCCCAAAAGCCGTTGGAAATCATTAAGTGTTTTTAAAGAGTCTTTTCTTAACGGGATTTTTTGAGATATAAGTCCACCGGGGTGCAATTGAAACCCAAGGAAAAGGTGGGGAGAATGGACCTGAACCATTTCTGGGGCTATTTGTAGTCCGAATTTTTGGAGTGTAAGGATCAATTCTTGTCCCACCTCATGTAATTTTGTTGTCTCTGGACCTGCTAATAAGATATCATCCATGTAGTGAATTATATATAAATCAGGATATTTAAGCCAAAAGGGATCAATTGCCTGGGCTACGAATTTTTGACAGAGGGTAGGGCTATTGGCCATCCCCTGTGACAAAACTCTCCATTGAAAGCGGGGTGATGGACCAATATAATTAACAATAGGGAGGCTAAAAGCAAAACGTTTACAATCCTCTGGGTGTAGGGGAATGCAAAAGAAACAGTCCTTAAGATCTATGACTAACTTGTCATAGTCCCGTGGGATGGCTACTGGGACGGGAGGCCAGGCTGAAGGGCCCCCATCAGGACCATGATCTTGTTGCTTTCTCTTAAATCTTGGAGCAACCTCCATTTTCCTCCCTTTTTTTGTATAACAAAGATGGGTGTATTCCAAGGGGAAGTGGAAGGCTCAATATGACCAGCCACTAATTATTCCTGCACCAACTGTATGGCTGTTGTTAATTTATGTTGAGGAAGGGGCCATTGGTCTACCCAGACAGGGGAATCAGTTTTCCAAATTATTTTATCTGCCTGGTGTGCAGGAGAAGCAATGGCCCTTAGAAAAAAAAATGTGACTTATAACCAAGGCCTGTCCGTGTTGTTTTTAGGGTAACTGAGATAGGGTATTCCTTGATTGTTTTTTCCGAGGCCTCTACCTGGGATAAATCCCTGATTAAGCATTTGTTGAGTAACCGCTTCAGAAGGGCTGACCATGAGGACACCCATCTGAGATAAGATGTCTCTTCCCCTGGAAGGCCAGGGACTATGAATGGCCGAACATGTCCAATGTTTCCCTCGGGGTCCTCCCAAGTCAGAAGCTGGGAGCTCTGGAGGGTGTTAGTGGATTGGCCAATACCTTGAAGATGAGTTAATGAGGGCTGGAGGGGCCAGGAAGAGGGCCAAGCATTTTGTGAAATTACGGTGGAATCCACCCCTGAGTCTAAAATACTCTCAAAAACTTTACCATTAATCTTAAGTTTTAGGCTAGGGTGCTCCTGGGTCATCTTTTGAATCCAGTAAATGTCTGAAGACCCAGGTCTGGAGGCCCCTCTATGGGGACCCATCGAAGGAGCTGTTGAATCCAAGGGCAGGGGAAGGGCTTGTGCTAAACACTGCCCTCGTGTAATAGGGAGAGGCCCTTGTGTACTGCTAGCCAAGATTTTTACTTCTCCAGTATAATCATTATCTACCACCGATGGGAAGATGGTGATGCCCTTTAGGGTACAAGAAGCATTAGTAGTCTGAGCCAGCAGGCCTAAAGGGAAGTTTTGTTGTCGCTGGTCAGAGGAATATTTTCCTTGACCCGTGAGTTTTTCGAGCATCCATCCAGCAGAGGGAGCTCCTGGTTTTTTAGCATTATTATTAGCCAGAGTTTGGCAGCGATCGACCCAATCGGCTTGCCATGAAAACAACTGTCCTCTGGTCAAAACCGACTGAACAACAGTGAGCCACTCGTTGGGAGTCATATACCCTCCTTCGCCAAGTCTCTCTAGCAATGAAATAGTAAAGGGGGCATTGGGTTCATAATCTTTTATAGATGAATTAAGCTTTTCTACCTTTTTAAAGCAAATACGGTGGTATGACCCATTTTTTGTTGAATTATTGTAATTGGCTTCATTACTGCTCTCCTCCCTTTCGTTTTCATTTTTGCTAGCGGGTTCGTCCTTGTCTGAGGACGGTATCTGAATTGAGACTGCAGGGCCACATTCGCGGGGATTGTTAGGAGCTGGAATAGAAGTGGCAAGAGAGGGGTGGCGCGAGGTGGATGAGGACACAGGGGAAGGATTGTGCTACTTTGTAATCGAGTGACAGGGAAGGCAAGGCGAGTGGTAGAAGACTAGAAGATGGGGGGGGGGGGGACGGGAGTAGGCGGCGTAGAGCTAGCGAAGCAGAAAGTAGAAAGGCAAGAGAGTTGTTCCTGAAGCTGAAGGATTTCAGTGAGATCGCGAACTTGAGAAGATAAGCGAAGCTTGGTTTCTGACAGAGAATTGGTCTGAGGATTGGGGAAGGAAGGCAAGGTCAGGAGAGGAGCAGAGGGAAGGAGAGGAGTTGTGGAAGTCATGGGCAGTCAGTCTAGCTTGTGATAGTGGGCGGCCTCTTCTTCTAGGGTGGCAGCATCTCCAGGGTCAAGAGGATCATCAGGAGGAGAGGAGAAAGCTAAGAAATAATGGGCCTGGGGGTGAGGTGGGGGTTTAGTGGCCATGGAATCCTGAACAACGGGATTAATTAGTTGAAGCAGCAGATCATAAGGGTGAAAAAGATGGGCAAGAGAAGGAACAGACTCAAGCAAATGTGCACTTGTCAAGAGTCAAATTTTATTGAGCAAAAGCAGGCTTTTGAAAGCTGGTTTTAGGTAGGGGGGGTAGGCAGGTGTGAGGGTAGAAAGTTACAAAATCTTTCCAGGGCCTGGAACATTCTGTTCATAGTTACTTTTAAGAAGTCATGGTACAGTTCTCACATCTTTGCAACTGCTAAGCAGGATGTTTATCAGCCACGTGCAACAGGGTGGGGAAAAGTCACAAGTTTCTCAGGGCTAGTTCCCAACACAAGAAGAAATTTGAAACATCTCATACAAGCAACTTAATGGCCCAACTGAAAGCTCTAGAATAGAAAAGAAGCAGATACACCCAAGAGGAGCAGACGGCTGGAAATAATCAAGCTCAGGGCTGAAATCAATCAATTAGAAACAAATAAAACTATTCAAAGAATCAATGAAACCAAGAGCTGGTTCTTTGAGAAAATCAACAAGATAGACAAGCCACTACCCAAACTAACAAAAAGGCAGAGAGAAACGGTCCAAATCAGCAAAATCAGAAACGAAAAGGGGGACATAACTACAGACACTGAGGAAAACCAAACAATCATTAGGTCTTACTACCAAAGCCTATATGCCACAAAATTTGAGAATCTAAATGAAATGGACAGTTTTCTTGAGAGATTCCACCTACCTAAATTAAGCCAAGATCAGATAGGAAGATTGAATAGACCTATATCCCCCAAGGAAATAGAAGAAGTCATAAACAGCCTCCCTACTGAAAAAAAGCCCTGGGCCAGATGGTTTTAGTGCAGAATTCTACCAGACCTTCAAAGAAGTCCTAACACCAATTCTTTATAAAATGTTCCACAAAATGGAAATAGAAGAAAAATTATCGAACTCTTTCTATGAAGCCACAGTCACCTTGATACCTAAACCACACAAAGATCCAAAAAAGAGAACTTCAGACCTATCTCTCTTATGAACATTGACACAAAAATATTCAATAAAATACTTGCAAACC
>JAQQSO010001666.1:0-20118 GCA_028658305.1 Pachyuromys duprasi
GGGAGGGTAGGAGGGAATGGGGGAGGGGGCTACGCCTGGGATTCAAAGTACCTAACCTGTGACTGAGATAAAAATAAATAAATTAAAAAAAAAAAAGAAAATAATGGCATGAGACTAGGGTACTGGGAGAGGCTGTTTAAAGTAAGGGCTTGTTGTTAAGGGGAAGTGAATTTAGGATTGGTGTACATGTTTGTAATCTCATAAGCACAAGTTCAAGTTAGGAGTTCAAGTTCAGGTACATGAGCCCTTATCTCAAATAAATAAACTAATAAATAAAATAAATTGGATTGGTCTATTGACCTTCAAGGTAATATAGACCCAACCCCTGTAGGGGTCTGCAGTTTAGATATAGCCCATTAGGAACTGAGTTAAGAGCATTTTAATTCCTTCTAGTCAATGGTTGTCATAAGAATCAAAATGAGGTACCCATATGCCTACCACTTAGCTCAGAGCCTGCTGCTAATAGATGTTCAGAGAGTACTGATTCCTATCATGATGACTGAAAGTAATATTGATGGCATATTGCTTCATTTCACATTTACTATGCAAGTTTCTAGTGCCCATGTCCTCACAGGGGACCAAGGCATAAGTCTGAGTCAGTAGTCACTGACATCCTCCCTCCCCCCCCCCCCCCGCCGAGGGCCACAAGAATGGTTCTGTACACATGGAAACCACCTCAGAGCCTTTGTGACATGTGTAAATCTTTTCTCTTTAGAAGAAAGGGGTTTCATGAAGAGAAATCGATAATGTGGATTCAGGGTACTGGAGTATTTTAAAGTACTCCAAAGAAAGGTCTTAAGTTAATTATGATTAGTCCCAAAAGGCACAAGAGGAATGTGGAGTTGTGCTTGTTCAGCATATTGTGGCAGCAGCTGCTTCTCTCCAGCTCTCTCAGCTGAGAACTTACACATACCATACAGCATTATCACTAAAGATTCCACAACCCTCCTCTTCATACCACTGTCTTGCTACTGGGGAGCCAATGCTGAGCCTCTGGCTCACTCCCTGGTGATTCTCTGCTTTGAACACTCATTTAAGCACATTGTGAAGCTGTTCCTGAAAATCTCTACTAGCAGTGCAGTGCTGCAGCTGTTATCTGTGCTCTTCACCCAGTTTCCTGTGCAGATGAGCAGACAACAAGACTTCATAGGTTCTCACCTTCATAGGTTCATAGGTTCCTTTCCAATTTCTCTTCCCTTGTCTGTAGGTGGTGGCAGCCTTCATTTGGTTCACTGCCTAAAATGCGTGGTCACTCAAAGAGCTACCAGCATAAAGGGGAAATAAGTGTTCTCCAGTGGAATGGTACTGGGTATATCCACCACATTCCAGGGCAGACCCTGAGCAACAAGGAGAGATATGGAGAGAGAGACACATATAGAAAGAGAGACAGAAGCAGACATACAAAGAGACAGAGACAAAGACAGAAACAGAGAAAAAGGCAGTGAAAGAGAGACAGAAAGAGTAACAGAGAGACAGAGAGAAAGTGAGATAGAAAGAGACAGAGACATACACAGAGAGACAGAGAGATGGAAATAAAGACACACAGTGAGACAGAGTAAGAGAGACCAGAGTTGGATGGGGAGGGAGGAGAATCTGGGAAGAGTTGGAAGGGAAAAGTATGATCTAAATATATTGTATGAAAAACTTTACTTAAAAAAATATGCTGCCAGCACTTTCTGCTACTTTAGTTTTATTTGGGCCAGGTCTCTAACACAGACCCCTGAAGGGGCCTATGTTACTTTGGGACTCATTCTTGCCTGTTTCTTAGTCTTCCACAGTGGGGCTCATCACAGCCCCGACATCCATTGCTTAAGGTCATCATTCTGCCTCCCACTCTCTGGCCACACCTTCTGAAGGCCAGGAATACATGAACTTGTCAAGATGACTCATGAGGTTTGAAGGTGACCTGGTGCTCTAGGATGGCTTCATTCTCAGGACTGCCCTGGGATTTTCATGTTCTTCTTTGCACCCCACTGGCCTTTAGGAAATGCAGAAGAAATTAGCCACTCACGGAAGCTATTTGTTCTTTGTTTAATTGTGTTTTTTTGCTGCTCTGGTTATGAAGGACCCATTTTATTACATGGAGAGGCTTTAGCAGACAGTATCAGCATCTTCTCTTATATCTGTTAGGTCACTTGCTCTCTGATAGACTTTGTAATAGAGTTGTATTATTAACAGTGGCAATAAAATACTACAGCAATGCATTAGGTTTACTGTCTAGTCTGAGAACTGTTGATTCAGCCACTCTTATGTGAGATGAAGTGGGGTTCGGATACAATGCAAGACCATAGCTGGAAGCCTGTCCCATACCTGAACATCTGCATCCAGCTCCTGCAAGATCATTTTCTGGGTCTGAATCCATGTTCTCCCAATCCTAGATGGAATCCTGTTGGTATAATGTTCTTTTGAAATGTATACACCTTACCCTTGTTCATTCAAACGCTGATTTCTCCCCCTCCCCACTCTCTGGTTTCAATCCAGACATTGTATTGTGATACTTACTCTAAGCATCCTGTCTGAACTCTGTGTAAACAGGCCAAAATAAAGCAACTAGACACAATGTTGAGCAATGGGAGGAGCCAGAGGGCAGGAAATGAATGGGAGGAGAAAGGGGGAAGAGAGCTTGAAGGCAGAGCTGGAGGACAGATTTTGGAACAGCGTGGAGAGAATGAACCAGACCTAAGATTTCACAAAAAGCAAGCATAATGGGTAAAATCTAAATGTTAGGAAATTATGAGGGCTTGGAGGTTTAGGAGGGAGTAACTATTGCCCAGCATTGTGTTCTAAGTTAACTAAACCTAGTCTCTGTGTGGTGATTTGGCTATACAGCTATTTAGGACTAATAGCAGCTTTACCAGAAGATATATCAATAGTAAAAATTAAGCATTACTTACAACAGAATCCCTAAGCAGCCCCATCTTTCCTTTTTCCTTAGTTTTATTATATGTCATATAGAGTTGTTTGAAGGATTAAATGATAATAAAAAATAAAGTTTCTACCACTTTTCTTCCTGTGTCAATTTTTATCCATAATATCAGGTCATGTCCAATTCAACTGGGAACCTGTATCTGGAAACATCTGGCAAGCATGTGTTTCTGATGAGAAAGCTATGTTTCCAGCTGCTGACTTCTGTACAGCTCTGGAGGGGACATGGTATGCGCTATTCCCAGATTACAGATGAAAAACTAGACTCATCCATACAGAGATGAATGAACCTTCCTTGAAGGGTGGTTCTTAGTTACAACATATTAATGTACAATTATGAAGTCTAGATAAGACATAGAGCCTCCCTAGGGCCCAAGCTATAACATTAGTGCTTAGGCAGGGTTAGCACATGCAAATAGACATCATCACACACACCAACACACACACACACACACACACACACACCACATCACACCACGCCATCTTTACCATTCATATTTGTATTTCATTAAGGAATAAGAAAGTCCAGATTGAGGCTGTTTACCCAGGGTCATACATACATACATCTGAACCTCTTGAGCTCATTTAAGAGGAAAGCACCTTGTTTTCAGAGTGATCTGATTCCAACTAGCAGAAACAAGGTGTTCTCATTCCCTTTTCTGTTGGAATTTTGCAACCAACTCTTTATAAGTAAGAATGATATGGATCAGCACACTTATTGACCTACTTGGGTCTGTGACCATTTTGTGCACTTTATATGAATCAGGTTAATATTATAATGAGCAGGCAAAACTGACTTTTATCATCATCATCTTCATCAGCACCATCACCATCATCATCGTTACCATTATTAGTGTGTGTGTACCATAGTATACATGGTGGTCAGAGGGTGGCTTCTGGAAGACAGTTCTCTCCTTCTACAGTGGGTTCCAGGGATAGAACTTAGTTTGTCAGGCTATTGTGGTGGCCTGATGAGCCATCTGGCCAGCTGTAACTTTTTTTATTTAGTCTTTTTAAATATTAATTACAGTTTATTCATTTTGTATCCCTACTGTAGCCCCCTATAAACACCTTCAGCAAAGTGGCTGGATACAAAATTAACTAAAAAAAAAAAATCAGAAGCCCTCCTGTATACCAAAGACAAAAGGGCCAAGAAAGAAATTAGGGAAACAACACCCTTCACAATAGCCACTAATAACATAAAGTACCTTGGTGTGACTCTAACCAAGCAAGTGAAAGACCTGTTCAAAAAAACCTTCAAGTCTCTGAAGAAAGAAATTGATGAAGATATCAGAAGATGGAAAGATCTCCCATGCTCATGTATCGGTAAGATTAACATAGTGAAAATGGCCATTCTGCCAAAAGCAATCTACAGATTCAATGCAATTCCCATCAAGATACCAACACAATTCTTTATAGACCTTGAAAGAAAAATTCTCAACTTGATATGGAAAAACAAAAACCCCAGAATTGCCAAAACAATCCTGTACAACAACAGATTGTCTGGAGGTATCTCTATCCCTGATCTCAAGCTGTACTACAGAGCAATAGTAATAAAAACTGCATGGTATTGGCATAGAAACAGAATGGTGGATCAATGGAATTGAATAGAAGACCCAGAAATAAACCCACACACATACAGATACTTGAATTTTGACAATGAAGCCAAAACCCTACAATGGAAAAAAGACAGCATCTTCAACAAATGGTGCTGGTCTAACTGGATGTCTATATGTAGAATAATACAAATAGATCCATATTTATCACTCTGCACAAAACCAAAGTCCAATTGGATCAAAGACCTCAACATAAAACCAGGCACACTAAACTGATTAGAAGAAAAAGTGGGGAAGAGACTAGAACTCATTGGCACAGCAGACAACTTCCTGAACAGAACACCAAAAGCACAGGCTCTAAGATCAACAATCAATAAATGAGACCAAATGAAACTGAAAAGCTTCTATAAAGCAAAGGACACTGTCATCAGAACAAAATGACAGCCTACAGACTGGGAAAGGATCTTCACCAACCCTATATCTGAGAGAGGGCTAATATCAAGAATATATAAAGAACTAAAGAAAAAGCAACAAATCAAGTAATCCAGTTTAAAAAAATGAAGTACAGAGCTAAACAGAGATTTCTCTGTAGAGGAATACAGAATGGCAGAGAAACACTTAAAGAAATGTTCAACGTCCTTAGTCATCAGGGAAATGCTAATCAACACAACCCTGAGATTTCACTTTACTCCCATCAGAATGGCTAAGATAAAAACCTCAAGTGACAACACATGTGGAGAGGATGTGGAGAAAGAGGAACCCTCCTCCACTGCTGGTGGGAATGTAAACTTGTACAACCACTTTGGAAATCAACCTGGTGCTTTCTTAGACAATTATGAATAGTGCTTCCTCAAGATCCAGCAATACCACTCCTAGGCATATATCCAAAAGATGCTCAAGTACACAACAAGGACATTTGCTCAACCATGTTTGTAGCAGCTTTATTCATAATAGCTAGAACCTGGAAACAACCCAGATGTCCCTCAACGGAGGAATGGATACAGAAATTGTGGTACATTTACACAATGGAATACTACTCAGCAATTAAAAACAAGGAAATCATGAAATTTGCAGGCAAATGGTGGGATCTAGGAAAGATCATCCTGAGTGAAGTATCCCAGAAGTAGAAAGACACACATGGTATATACTCACTTATAAGTGGATATTAGACATATAATATAGGATAAACATACTAAAATCTATACACCTAAAGAAGTTAATCAAGAAGGAGGACCCTGGGTAATATCCTGAATAACTATTATTGTTACCCCAGTTTTGCAGGTTTGGGACATGAAGCACATAGTTTTTAAATGGCAGTGGCATCAGTGACAGAACCATATTTCAGATATACACAGGCTTGTATTTTCTACTGAGCCATACATCCATGAAACTGCCATTTATTGGACATTGGCTTGATACTTCGTATCTTACTAGGTACTCGAATATCTTAATTTTGGCATTTTGTAACAAGTCAGAAAGATAGTATGTTAGTCATTTAGACCCCAAAAACAGATACTATTCCTAGTATTTCAAGGAGAAGGTATTTAATGTTGGGCCAGTGACTGAAAGCAATTAGGAGAGTGACACATACTAGGTATGGCAAATCAGCCTAGATTTGATAACACCTGGCATCACTGTCTACATATACAATGCTGCTATTGGATCCCAGAGGGCAGAATCTCTGAGGAAAAGTAAAGATCACTGTATGCCCCATCCACCTGATAGTAGGTAGTCCTGTGAAGCATGAAGTAAAAACACTAGCCACATGGAAGGAAGAGGAACATCCCAAGCTCCCTTTTCTTCAGCCCTAGAGTCCTGGCCCAGGACTTCTCATTGGATGGACATGGACAAGTTGGCCTTCTGGGGCTAGCCTTTTCAATAGGGCAGTCATGGAGAGAATGGATTCTACTGAAGAGAACACAGGTCTAGAATAGGCAAAGCATCTTGCTTGGAATCCTTAAACTCCTCATTCGGAAGTCTTCTAAAGATTTTTCTGCTGCTGGCATAAAGTGAGGCTTCCCAGTGTCACTAAGGGTATTGCTGCCCCCTGGCCACTGACTGTGGACACACAAGATGGTTCAGTAAAACTGAAGTCAAGGAGCTGTAGGGGATAAGTGGTCCTTCCTTAGGGACTTCTCTTGATGTATGAACTGGATTAAAAGGTTAAGCATCAACAGCACTCTTCCTTCAAAGTGTGGAAGGGCAGAGATGAAGAAAAGAGTTGTTTGTTTATATCAAGATACACACAGCTGTACAATCCCCTTACATGTACTGTTAAGGAGATAATTGCTGGCAGTTCTTACCTTTTCTACTACTGTATGTTACTTTTATACTCAACCAGCCTCCTACTGGGGTTTTGTAATGAAAAATACATACTTCATGTAAAAATTTTCACATTGCTATTTTAAAAACAACCTGGTGTGGTTGTTTTTATAAAGTTTCTGTGTCCTCAATGTAGTCCTAGGTTTTTTGTTTTGTTTTGTTTTTCATCTTTTTTTTTTTTTTTGAGGGAGGGTTGCTTTAATCTCTAGTTGGTACTTAGTATAGTATGGGACATAGATTAAGAAGTGTCCTAATGACCTCTACTGGATGCCCATCACCATTCTCCTTTGCTTTGCCCTGAGCAGTCAAGCAGTTTCTCCTGGGTAATTTGAATCAATCATCCCAGCCATAATGGAAAGCCCATCTGTGCTTGGTGTTTTATGACACAAGGGACCTGGAACAGCCAGGTGTGGTTAGACCTGTTAATTAGACCAATTTTGTGTTCCTAATGGCAGAGTTCTGTGTCTGGGACCTAAACATCCAACTCAGAAAAACCCAAAGTTTCAACACAGGATGTGGGCATTTTGTTTTACCAGTGAATTACTGGGTCTCATCATCACCATGAGCATGCCTACTCTCATCCTCAATTTTCTGGATTCATGCATTTGTTTTTAGCAAAAACAGTATCATATTTTGGTCACCAACTCAAAAGTACATTAAATTGTACAGCATTGGACTCCAGCTTTGCAAAGTTTTGTCCCATTTAATGGTCTTTCAGGCTTTGGTAAAATAGTCCATCCAAGAGTCTACTGGTCTACTACTTCTGAATATAGCTGGTATGGGTAGGTGAGGAAACATGATTAGCATGAGTCATGTGTATTGATTAGAATTAGAACTCACAACATATTATACCATGTAGGTGAATGAAGAACTCCACAGATGAGACTATTAGCACAGGTATGGTGTGCAGGGAAGGTTAGTGTTAACTGTCAACTTGACAAACTGTCAACTTGACAAAAACTAGAATCGCTTGGGACATGGGTCTCTGATTATGTGTATGTGGGATTTATTGTGTGTTGAATAGTTTCTGAAACCAGAGAGCAGAGAGAAACGAGTGCTGGTGCTCTGCTCACTCTCCTTTTTTTATTCAGTGCGGTACCACAGTCCTTGGAGTGGCGCTGCCAACCTAAAGCATGCATCTTCCTAACCCAGTTAGGCCTTTCCGGGAATTATTTCATAGACACGTAATAGCTGTGTTTTAGAAGATTCCAAATTCCAGCAGGTTGACAAATAAGATTGACCATCACAGCATTATAGGCTGGACATTTTGTCTACCTGGTAGGTGCATCTTTGGCATTTCGGTACTATGTTGAGTGTTCTTTAGCAATTAGTCCCATAGGATGAGTGTGAAGCAAAGATAACACATTTGGACAATAGCTAGTAAAGAAGAGGAGGGTGAGACTGCCTCTAAGGACAAATAGCTCAAGAGTATATCAAGATATATATATATATATATATATATATATATATATATTTATTTATTTATTTATTTATTACAGTTTATTCACTTTGTATACCAACTGTAGCCCCTTCCCTTCCCAATCCTACCCTCCCTCCCTCTTCTCCACCCATGCCCCTCCCCCAGTCCACTGATAGGAGAGGTCCTTCTCCCAATCAATCTGACCCTTGTCTATCAGGTCTCATCAGGAGTGGCTGCATTGTCTTCCTCTGTGGCTGCACCCCTCTCAGGTGGAGGTGATCAAAGAGCCTGCTACTGAGTTCGTGTCAGAGACAATCCTTGTTCCCATTACTAGGGAACGCACTTGATTGACACCTCCACATCATAGGAAGAACACTGAATCTCAGAGAGTGAATGATTTCTCAGGGCCACAATGCTAGACTAGAAAATTGGGGCTCAAGAACAAGGTACCTACCTGAATATTGTACTGAATATATAGCCTTTAAAACTAAATGATGATCAATCACTTAATTTTGTTGGGAGCTACATCTCACCCTCAATTTCTGGAGAAAAAAATGAGGCCATGTTTATGATAAGACAGGCTACTATACATTGAGCACAGGGTTTAGCAATATTCTCTCCAGGGCTTTATCCATTGGTGCTGCTTTGGCTGCTTAAATCTGGATATGAGAATGGCATTGTGCTGTATTGCATTGTTAAGTAGAGTAGGGGATGCTGAGAGGACTTATCATAGGGACATCAAGAAGATTTCCAGTCTGTGCACAGCTGTTATGTGAAGGTTGCAGTAGACATAATGTTGCCTAAGACCCTAAGGCCATTGTGTGCCATGGAAGGAGATCATATCCTAAACTGTGTATTTTAGTTAGTGATAAAAGAGCTTCTATAAGGAAGTCAGTTTTTGATGGGGTTCCATGTAATGTCAAAGGATTTCAGGTAAAGAGGAAAGGATGAGTAGAGACTTTGCTTTTGTTTCCAGGAGGACAATGGGAGGGGGGGGGAGGCTTTGGGCCAGGAGCCACTCAACTTATTAGTCATTTCTATTTTCTTAATGATTCATGGACTTTTGTATAAAGAAAGAGTCATTTTTATATTCCAATAGTTCAGGTTCCTAAGTGATACACACCTCTCGGATTTGGGCCTCATCCTTAGTAAAGCCAAGCATGCAGATGGGACACTTGGCTTGGGGCTATGCTGATAGTTCACTATTTATGACACCTACTCTTAGGCTCTTTAATACCAGCTCCCAGATGGCAACTTCCAGACAACTTGTCTTTGGAAACATGAGCTAGCATTGTTCATTAAAACTGTCTTCAGGTTAAAACTCACTATAAAGACAAAAAGGGATTTAAAAAATAAGAACAGTGGGATTACTTTTTTAATACAAGTAAATGGAATTTTTGACCGTAGACCCAAGATCACAGACCTTCAATGGCTCCACCTTGTGGAAGAAAACCAGGAGCATATGGGTTCTTGGTCATCAAAACTTTGTCTTTTATAAAGATATATCCTCAGGAGGCATGACTGGGAAATGTAATTCTTTTGTTTTTATACCCACCGGAATTCTTATTTAAGATTTACGTTGGGTTCCCTATATGACTTAGATTCTATCACATTCCAAACTTAATAAAATCTTTGAAAGTGCTTCTACAGCAGCAGTGGAGATTAATGACTGCTTCTTCCGCCTCAGGCTGCTCTAATGCATCCAGTGTCACCGAGCACAGCCACAAGGATCTCCGAGACTCTCAGCTTGAATTCCATATCTGCTAGATTTCTTAGCAAGCATCTATTGATACCAAGATTATATTTAGTTGTTCCAGCTTTTGGAAAAAAATATGACTTTTTTTTTTTTTTTAAGATCATGTAGACAGAAAGAGGCTGCATGCTCATGGTTTTCCACTGAAGTTGATAATTACTTTTTTACATTCCCCATTTAATGTGTATGTAATTAATTAAAATTGAAATGTTGAATGTTTATAGTATTTATTTGTGACGGCTAATATTGATTATTAACTTTATATCATTGGCTAGGAGATGAGCCTTTGCGCTTGCTGTGAAGGATTCTCTAGAGCAGTGGTTCTCAACCTTCCTAGTGCTGCGGCTCTTTATTACAGATCCTCATGTTGTGGTTAGCCCCAACCGAAAAATTATTTTGTTGCCACTTCACAACTGCCATATTGCTATTGTTATGAATCATAATATAAATATCTGATATGCAGGATATCTGATGTGCTGCCCCCAAGAGGGTTTCCGCCCACATGTTGAAAACTACTGATATAGATTACACTAATTGAAATAGTAACACCCACCCTAACTGTGGGCAGTACTATCTCCCCTGCTGGGGTCCTGAGTTGAATGCTGCATGAAGAACTCAATCTGAGTCACAGCAGTCATCACTCTCTGCTTCCTGACTGGATACCATGTGACCAACTCCTGCCACCAGGACTTTCCTGCCATGATGGTGATGGATTGAACTGTGAGCTTAAATAAACCCTTTACCCTTAAGTTGTTTTTGTTAGGGTTTTTTATCTCAACAACAGGAAAAGTCACAGGTACTTTTTATTATAAAACATTTCATTATTGTTAAAACTGTAAAGAGTAAAATTGAGGACTTCATGTTAGGAACAAATATGGCTTAGAATAAAAGGCTCCCCTCACTGAGAATTGCTGACCCCCCCCCCCCCAAAACAACAGCCATGCAGTTGGAACCGGACATTCCAGAGATAAGGAAGCTCCCAGGCAGAATGACATTCCAAGATCGAAAGCTGTCCAGGCGGAACTGCTCCTCTCACAGGAATTTTACCTACCCCTCCCTGCTCCTTCCTTTCTCCGCTTTTAAAACTGGTACTTTTCACCCCATTAAATCAGACCTTGACAAGGAAACTGCTTGGTCTCGTCCTCCTTTCCTGCCTGTTTTTCTTTCAGGCTTGGCTCCCCTCGGACCCCACAAATAACTATGTCCTGTGGGTCAGGCAACTTCATCCATTTGGCTTGTGAGGTCAGCCTCAGCTCCATGGGCTGCAGAGACCCAATGTATTATAAGCACACTGATACATACTCCAAGCAGGCCACGTGAACTGCTAGTCTTTACACTAAGAATAATTCATAGTAGAAAAAGGAGCACATTCCTATAATCCCAGCATTTAAGAAGCTGGCCCAGAGAAATATCTAGGTCAAGGTTAGACCAGGATGTGTATTTGAGATCTTGCCTCAAGAAAATCATTCACATTGAAACAGATGTTCTCATGAAAAGCTTAACAACAACAACAAAAATTAGCAGGAAGATACATGGGCCTTGTGTAGCTTTTCTTCAAAGTGAGCAAATGGGCTCCACATTGGTAATGGCCTCAGAGTAGCTGAAGAAAGGAAACAAGATCAGAATAGTTGGATGATTCTGAATGAGAGAGGGAGAGCTGGGTAGAGAGAGCATTACGGTTGGTAGAAGCTCAGACTAGAAGGTCAGCACAAAAGGACTCATCCTTGCCCTGGACACCAGTTTCTCTTGCTTATGTCAGAGATCTCAAAGACAACATAAAGCAAGGGTGTGCAGGGCAGTAGACTGACTATAATTCTGTGTGCTAAAGGTTTATTCTCTTGAACAGAATATCAAAACGGAAATCAACAAAAAGCTAAATAATTTACTTAAAAACCACAATGGCTACCAAATGATGGTGCTGGGATCTGAACCCTCGCCCTTATGACCTCTATGCTACATACTCTACTAATCCTTGCAGCCAGATAACAATTGTTTTGGGTGGTTTTGTGAAAAGCTCTTTGTGTTTGTTGCTTTTTAACGAATCAAGGATGTTTGTAATGGTTTACCCTGAGTAAGGGACAGGAGCTAGGAATCTATGCAGTCGTCGCCTCCCACCCACATAGGCTTTGATTCTAAAGAAAGAAAGCTGTTAGAACCAGAATGCAGTTGGTGGGAGAGGTGCTCTCACATGGTTGGCTGTATCACAAAGCTCCAAGCAAGTAGACCTCTACGAGCACATTTGCTTCTCATCTGTCTCAACTTTCAGTAAAACAGAGCCATTGTCTTCCTACTCTTTTTGCTTTGCTTTGAATGTTTTGTAAGATTCATTAAATTCATGTTTTGGAACCATCAAAACTACTTACCAGGTGAGATAGATGGTCTCCAAGCATCTCCTCATCAATATTATCCACATATTTAGGCAGCATGCTTACTTGTAATTTTGTGTACATGCACACATGAGTGTGTGCCTGCCTGTGCATATGTGTGCATAGGTGTGTGTGTGCATGTGTGCCAGAGATAGAACCCAGGGCTTTGTATGAGCTGGGACAGTATTCTACTACAGAGTTACACTTCAGCCCTGCTTGTAATCTCCTGAGTACATTCTGGGGAGTGAAGTCTCTGCACAACTCACACAGCAACGGTGCCCACCTTGCTCTCCCCCAATCCTTACAACACAGGCTTCTCGTCTCTTCGGCATACTGCAAATGCCCATGACTTAGAATTCTGTGCCTTTACAATGATGGAGGGGATAGATATGCTCAATATTTTAATTATCAGCTCCAGTTACTATCAGTTGTCAGTGAATTAATGAAGTAAGTGGAAGAAATATATTCAAGCATTAGTTAAGTAAACAGATTCCAAAATCTGATCATTTCTGCCCCTGACTTAATCTTAAAATATCCTCTATATTGAAATCAGGCTGTTGACCTCAGCAAGAAAGTCTTGCTGCTCCAGGCCTATACTATCTTCTGTATCATCATCATCTGTAGTAGTGTCTACCTGTCTTTTGGGCTTGGGCCACTTTGGAGCACAGGAGGTTGGTAGGTTGAGTGACAACTCCTGATGCATCTTTAGGACAATTCCTGACTTGCTCTGCACAGTGCTCCTGGACCCCCCGCCCCCAACCCGATGATTCTCCACATCTGACCAGTATCTTTTAACTTAGTGCTGGATTGTGTGTCTGATAAGCACAGTAAGAAAACCTTATTTACCCACAAGAAATTTATTCAAAGACCCCAAGGTGTCTGAACTCCAAGATAATACCAATTCCTGTATTTCTCAATGTCTTTTTTTTTCTTGTACATAAACACTTATTACCATAAGTGTTTTAATTTACAAATTAGGGAGAGTATGAGATTAGTGTCAACAGCTAATTGTAAAGCAGAATAATTATAATAACATACTGTAAGATAAGTGATGTGAGTAGTTATCTGAATATATCTTGCTAAAACCTTTCTTTCAATTAAAGAAAGAATTTGGTGGCTTCTCTTTGGCACATCTAAATTGCAAGCATGTCTATTGTGATTTGAGGTCATCATTAAGTAAAACTCGGGGTGCTTAAACGTGAGTGCTGTAATACTGGGAAAGTCGATCTGATCCCTGAACTGGCTGTTTGATGACTAACAGGTGGGTTAGCATATACCTGAACAAGGAAAGAAGTTACATCATAGCATAAGCTTCAATACCACTAACAGGAGTGGTACAAAATTTAAAACGTGTGAATTATTATTTCCTGAGCTTGTCATTTAATGTTTTCAGAGTGTAATTGCCTGTGGACATCTGAAGCCGTAGAAAGCAAAGTCTGGATGAGGGGGACTCCTGTATAGGCATACCGACTTTCTGCATTTCGTTGCAGACACTGTATTTCTCAGAGAGTGAAGGTTTATGGTGAACCCACTATGTGATAAATGGGCCCACTGGGATCAGTTTTCCAACATCGAAGTAACTAGGAGTCTTTTAATAATAAAGTGTGTATTTGCATATGCATGTTTGCAAGTAGTGTTTACACCTGTGTCTATGAGTGTGCATGGGTGTGCATGCATGGCGGCCAGAGGAGGACACTGGGTGCCCTATCACTGTCCATCTTCTTCCCTTGAGACAGGGTCTCTTACCAAACATGAATTTGCCATTTTGGCTAGGCTGGATGGCTGGCCATCAAGCTCCTGAGATCTGCCTGCCCCCACCAGTCAGTACTGGGTTAAAGTCATGCACACGCTTGGCTTAGCACATGGGTTCTGCCAATTTGAACTCGTGTCTCCATACTTTCACAGCAACCACCAAGAGTACTCCTCAGCCCATTAAACTATTTTTAAAATTGAACTATGCTGCTTGCTTTTAGGCACACTTGTGCACCTAGATTACTGTAGAGTGTAGACATAACTTTTACATGTATTAGGATATTCAAAGGGCTGTAGGATTTAGTCTTCTGTGGCATTTGGTTTGCTGCAGTGGTTTAGAACCAAAGGCGAGGTAATTCCAAGGTCTGCTTGTAGTCCCCAACAAGGCAGATCTTGACCAACGCTCTTAACACACATAATATTTACCAGTTGACATCAGGTCAAAAAATCCTTTTGCTCAATACAAGTGCACTATGTTCAAGAGAATAACGTACATCTGTTGGATTTGAAAGTGAATGGGAGGAGGGGCTGTGTGGTGGCCTGAATTAAGGCTGCCAGATATACCCATGTCCTAATCTTCAGAAAATGTGGCTTTTAATGACAGTGGTCCAGCATCTTTGTATCTGGGATAATGCTAAGGATCTTGATAGAGGAGGTGTGTCCTGGACCTCCTAGTCACTTTCTATGTCCACTCTCAAAGCCCTTTAATTTGTCCATGGGGTTCTCTTCACCCACCTTCCTCTATCCTAGGAGGCTTTGCTGTTCACTTCTGCTCATGGTATTTCCTCTCATCTGGGCCCCAGGAATGTTTGCTGTTTTCACTGTGCTCCTCTGTAGTCTGTAACTCATGGTGGATTTCCCTAAGTTACAGAGAATTCATTTCCTTCTGTTTCTAGTCAGGCCAAGTTGTACTGACAAGTTTAAGTTTCTATAGCCTTCATTGTGTAGGTAATTGCTGGAGCTCTTCTTAATGAGTCCTCTGAGGGAAAAGCTCAGCTGAGGGACCCCCCAGTCTTATAAAAGCTTTTTGAGGGGGAAGACAGACATTGGATTTTGAGGGCTGTTTCCATCATTCCCAGAATGGAAATGACCGCTTGTGTGAATAAACTATACAGATGGTATCTAGGTGCCCGTCCATATGTGGTAAGGTAGAGCCTGGGGTAACATCACTGTTGAAAACACTGGATGTCAAGTCTCTAATACGTCTTCATGTGACAGGACATTCACGTGTGTTTCGCAGTGCATTGCTGTGGGCATCAGGTGCATCCTGAGTGACTTTCCTGGGAAAAGACCCCATTCCTATGCTGTGTTATGGGCCTTTTCTCACTGCGGATTTACCTTCTATTGCCTCACTGTAGTAACACAGCTTTCAGTAGCAGTAGGAGCTGACTCATACCACAGAACTG
Source organism: Pachyuromys duprasi (assembly GCA_028658305.1). NCBI lineage: Eukaryota > Metazoa > Chordata > Mammalia > Rodentia > Muridae > Pachyuromys > Pachyuromys duprasi. Next base: position 15,501 of record JAQQSO010001666.1, read on the forward strand.
TCTTGGGGGTAATCACAACCTCAAGGGAGACTGTATTTAGGGCGTTAGCCACCACAGCCTGAACAACTTCAAGGGAGACACACTGGGTCTTCCAGCAGAGGAGGGTCTTTTCCAGCAGAGAAGCATCCTTGGGTCTTGCGGGGAGAGAGGGGTGCTACTGTAGCTGGAGAAGATCCATTGAGGTGCTATGTGTGTGGAGAAGGTCCATTGAGGTGCTATGTGTGTTGGAGCTCTTCTTGTGTACTCAGGAGACGGATCAACCTGAAAAGGAGAGAGATCTCACTCCAGCCATGAAGTGATAAACAAGGCATGCCTGTTCACGCTTACATGGATCTTCTGCCCCCACCTGCTTTTCACCACTGACAGTGCGGGTGGGAGCTTTGTTGTTTTCCTCATGTTTAGGATCAATGGCCGTTTCTACAAAAATATCAAGGCCTTGGTCAAGGTTTGATTTGGGGAATTCATTGGTTACCTATTATTAATGGGTTAGTTCCTGCTTCGGAGCTTAACAGTCTTGGGTGAGGCTATGAAGATTATGGGGAACACTGGGGATCTGGGAACATGGTGAGGTTTCCGTGCAGGTAACTCAGAGGATCCTTGATTTGCAATCATCTCCTTAGCAAAATAATTTAAAATCGCACTGAAGGCATTAAGAGCTTATGGGAGTAAGCATAGACATGAAATGTTGGGCTCATTTTAGATGAAAGCGGACGATTTTCGCATCTGTTCTTTGCAACTCATTATCCTATCCCCCCACAAGTTCAACAAATTAAATCCTGGCTTGTTTCCATCTCATTAGGGATCAATTTGCATGAATTATAGGTTTGCATTATTCAGGATTTGTGTTTAATTACAAGAGCTGCATCAAGAAAAGAAAATGAGAAGCTGCAGAAGTAGCCCTCACTGTCATGCTCTGAACACTGCTTTTGATGCTGCTTTTAGTAGCCAAGTATGGAAAACATTTGAGGCATAAAAGTTAGTATATGAGGCTAGGGAGGTGGCTCCTTCCGTAAAACACTTACAACGGTGTGTGCACGAAGACCTGGGTTCAGGTTTCCAGCATTCATGTAAAAAGCAGAGCTATGTCTATGGTGTCCACCTGTAACAGAGAGCTGAGAAGGCTCTCTCCCCGTTTCCCTCTGTCTCTCACTCCCACCACACACAAGTGATTTAAGGCTTTGGCTGAGTTCTTAGCCTTCTTCTCCTCGATGTGCCTTTCCGGCTTTCTTCTACACTGCTGGATGCTTTTTGTTTCTAGAACCCATCTAGATGCCTCATCTCCAGTGGGAAAATGAGAAACAGAGAAGCACTTCCCAGTTTTCCAGCTGCCTGGCTCTGCTTCTGCTCTGTGGCAAATACTTCTCTAGTTCATTTTATATCCATAACGAGACCACAGAGCACAATGGTGAACACATTAAACGTATGAGACTTGGACTGCAAAAGCAGTGATTTTTTTTCCCCCTGAAGCTCCTAGACAGGGCAACAGAAGTGACCTGACTGAACCTGTGTCTGTCTGCCTGCAACTAAACCTTTGATGTTGGCTGTATGAGAGAAACTGGCATACCTCATTCTTGGGCATTTAGCTCAGTATTATCATGTCTTCTATTACATTGATTCTTCTCCCTTGTCTTCTTTACGTCAATATCAATCACACTTCTTCTTTCTATACTTTTCCTCTTCCGTGAGGGGGATGTTGATCATCTGTCTTGTCCTGGGAGCCTTGTGTGAAGTCACTCCTGATCAACTTACTTCTGAGCTAAGTTTCTTCTGCTGCTGTTGGTGAAAACAAAATCCAGGGAGGGAACATGAACATCAGGTTCACACAGGGGTCCAGGCACCAGCTCGGGGGGCTTCACTCATGAAGTTGGCTCCTCAGTCGCCTTTCTTGTCTCATTTCTCACTTTGACTGCATAGATGACACAGCCAGATGCTTCCTACTCCAGATGATGTCTACAGTGGGACAAGGAGGGACCCTCAAGAGATCTCAAGTGCCATCATTTGGCTGTAATACCAAGTGCAGCCATCTGGACATGGTACTAAGCTGGGCAAGCTTGGTGTCTGTATTGCCTTATTAACATAATGAAGCGCCTGGTATCTCATGCTCCGCATTCCTCCCCTTATTGGTTTAAAAACAGTTTACTCTTTTCAGTTCAAATGAATCTATTTTCTTTTGGAGAAAAAAAAATGTCAAGAATGAAACCAACAAAGAGTTTTAAAGATAGGTTCGTTTATCTCACTCATCTGAGCAAAAGGCACATCATTTTTGCGAATGCTCCTAAAACTGTTTTCTGTTTTTGTATCAACACGTCATACTTTATAAACAGCTCACACATGGGCAATGCACACATGCTATGTTGATGCCTCTTACAGGCTGCACTGAGACTCTCAAACTGCACGTGGTGAGGTCCTAACTCCCAGTACTTCAGAATGTGACTCTACTTGGAGTCAGCGCTTTACAGAGATAGGTAAGTTCAAATGAGCCTCAGCTCAATTTGCTGTCCTTATAGGAGGAGGAAATTTAGGTAGAGACAAATTATGGAAGGAAGGTCATGTAGGGGAGGAAAAGCATGGCATCTACAGATACAGAGAGAGGACACCAGAGTCACCACCCGCCACACCTGGGGCACCAGGATGTCAGGATTACAGCTCCTGGATGATCAGGAAATAAATATCTGTTAACTTACTCAGGATGTGGAACTTTGTTTGGCTGCCCCAGCAGAACAAAACACTGTCCTCTGAACACAAGTAGTGTCACAGTGTATTTTCATTCTGAAGCTTGTTTTTTTTTTTTTTTCAAAAACCACTTTGTTGAGGCATCACTGGGATATAGAGAGGCTGTATGTCTTGAATGCACACAATCGTGTGAGTTTGGGGTCGTATGACTGCAATGAGGATAGTAAGTACACCTAGCGCTTCTGAAAGTTCCCTTTCGCTCCTTTGTGGTCTGTTTGCTTCTTGTGTTTTGTGATCAGAACACTTATCCTGCATGCAGAATACAGTGCTGTTAAGCACAGTGTTTGTTACCCAGCAGCTCTCTGGAATCTGTTTACCTTACATAACTATGATTTTATACCCACTGAACAACTCGCTCATCATGGCCCTCTCCCCCTAGACTCTGGAGACCATCATGCAATTTTCTGCTTCAATGGGTTTGACACTTTGAAGCTGGATATGTTCATTTGCTTTCTCAGGGGCACCAATGGCAGGACGTAAAAATCTAGTGTTATGCCATTCTTTTTAGGGCTTGAGTATGGTTACGTTGTGCTACAGCCTCCATTGTGCAAAAGGCCATAGGGAGCAATCTGAGGTCAACATAAAAATGCATGCCTGGACGGTATGTTGGGTTTTCATCTAGCAATATTCTCTGAGTTTGTCTACATAGACCAGATGGCAAGAGTGAGGAGTTTGCTGCTATGGATTAAGCTACAGAGCTTCCAGAATTCGTTTGCTGAAGATCTGACCCCAGAGTGATTATACTTGGAGCTGGGGTATTTTCGGAGGTTGAGGTGATTTTTACAGGGAATGGAAGAGGCAGAGACAGTGAGAGTGAGTGCAGCAGTGAGTAAGCATGCATATGCGAAAGAGAGAGCAAAGAGCTAGAGAGGGTGAGAAGGCTAGACAGTGAGAGAGAGATAGAGTGAGAGAGTGAAGGTGTGTGTGTGTGAGAGAGAGAGAGAGAGAGACAGGGGGGGAAGAGGGGGGGGAAGGGAGGGAGAGAGAGAGAATCCTTGGATGAGGACACCTAGTCTGACATTATGTGACAGTAGCTTGATCTGAGGTACAAGCACTCATACTGACTACTTGAGGCAAGTTATGGAGTTTGTCACCTGTGGAGCAGAACAAGGGTACGACCTCACATTAGTTTTGTGAGTTGATATGGATTGGAAATTGTGGAAGCTCCTTGATCTTGAGAGGTGTTCAAAGTAAAATAATGAATATTTTTTCTCTTGTACTGGGAGGAAATCAACCCCAACCCATCCCAATTTAAGCCTAGAAATAAGAAACACACACATACACAAAAATTGTCCTGCATTCTTCAGTGTACCTTGTATGGAGGTTAGTATATTTAACAGGCCACTAATATTTATTTGAGGTGATTCTAGTCTATTCTATGGTTGTCCCTGCTTCTTCGCCTGCCTCTATCCGCTATCCCAGGGCAAGCGAAGCATTCTTGCAGCAGCCCCTCCTTCTCTCCTCATAGAGCTCTAAACCTAAAGGAAAGGAAGGCCCCTTTCCTTCCTTTCTCTGAGCCCAGATCATGAAATATAGCTGAGAAACAGTTCCACCGTGACCTGTCTTTAGAAGTGTGACAGACCCAGGGACAGCCCTTGGTGTGACCCCACGGTCACAGTGCTTCCCCTTGGCCCATTGCTCTCCCATTTTTAACTCTCCTCACCCCACACCCAATTTCTGGCAGCCTCTCTCATCCTCAGAGTCAGCAGATGCTGAGGCTTTTAGGTAAACAAAACAAAACAAACAACAACAACGAAACAATGACCATGATTTGCAAAGCAAAAGGTGGTATTGTCATGCTTCTATTTCCGTGCCTCCCACCTATCTGAGCCTTGGCCTATTGTCTTTCCAAGTACAACAGGCAAATCCCTTCTTGCACAGCTAA
>JAQQSO010001672.1:0-13734 GCA_028658305.1 Pachyuromys duprasi
CTAAGAGTGGTATAGCTGGGTCTTGAGGAATCACTATTCCTAATTGTCTAAGAAAGCGCCAAATTGATTTCCAGAGTGGTTGTACAAGTTTGCATTCCCACCAGCAATGGAGGACAAGAGCTCCACAAAGACCAAACTGAGCAGGGCACAGGGGTCTTGTAAGAGACGGTTTCTACAATCAAGGACCATGTGTGGTTGTGGACTGGAACCCCCACACGGATGAGGCCATGATAACTTGGTGTAGGGCTGAAGACCCTATTCAGGGAAACAGGGACTGTTTCAGCCATGATCTTGATGGCTGACTCTTTGACCCTCGCCCATACAAGCCGGGGAGTGACAGACTGTCTAGATCTCAGGGGAGGACTTTGCAGCCAGCCCTGAGGAGACAGGATAAGCTGGGGTTGGATGGAAGGGAAGGAGGTCCTCCCCTGATGGTGGACTTGGAGGGGGCAGGGAAGAAGGAGATGAGGGAGGGAGTGGGAGGGTAGGAGGGAATGGGGGAGGGGGCTACACCTGGGATTCAAAGTACCTAACCTGTGATTGAGATAAAAATAAATAAATTAAAAAAAAATAATAATAATAATTTTGTGATAAAATATGTCAGCAAGAGGATGGTGTATAGAATGAATTAGAAACATAACAAGAAAATTACCTAAAAACTTACATCAAAAACCTGTCTAACATTTTAGCATAAACGAAAATCAAAACCAAGGAACAACATATGAAAATATACAACCTTGTTAGTAACCAAAGAAGTACAACTTTAAAACATGCACACATCATGATATCATACAGAATGACAGCAAGTATCTTTCCCAGCATTAGCAATCATGGTCCCTCCCCAAGAGGATCATGTCCTTGGACCCACACAGGGACCCCTGTGGACCAAAGTCTAACCCTCTCGAGCACCCTACAGATCCACATGGCTTTGCCATTCTCTGCTTGAGCCAAAATTATGGGAAACAATACTTATATCTTAAATTAGCCAATTAATTAGTAATAGTGAGGATATCATTTACTAAGTACTTTAACACACGGGGGTATAATATTCCAAATGAAAATCACCTGTGCACAGAAAACTTACTAAAAACAAGTTATCAACTGATTTCTACAACTGAAAGCCATTTGGGGGTCTTTCCCTGATTTTCATATTCTCTAAAATTTCTGTATATGTGTATATGTTTGTGTATAAATGCATTTAACACATGCCATAATGGAAAAATATAAATTTTATGAAACAGGATAGGGCATTTCACATATTTTATTTCCATTTCTGCTTGTGCGTGGTACTAGGAACTGAACCCAGGACTTGAGCATGCCACATAGCAAAGCACTTTCCATGTCAACCGTGAAAGACCCATCTATTTGCCATTTGTAGCTTATAAAATTAGGCTTAAGTTATCTCTTCAAATAATTGAAACTTAGCAGGTTCTAGAGAAAAAAAATTATATCATTTAACACTGACATTGAATTTATTATTGCTTCAATTCTAAGCCTCACAGAATGCTATGGGAATGTTAGTGCCATAGCCTCTAGTGGTCTTAGGAAATGATCGGTGATGTTTTCATTTCTAACAGAACAGGAACTGAACGAGCAGGAACCGTTTAAATGTCAGCTGGAGGAACATACAAATGATAACAACAAAAATAAACCTGTTCTTGGCTTATTTGTAACAGGGCCATGTCAACAATGAAAATGTCTATTACACTTTAATACAAATAAATCCCAATATAAAGAAGTGAAATCATCTTAGACATCTCTTCATAATTCCTTAAAATACAACATCTAACTTTTTAAAGCTAATACAGCATGACTATGGTGTGGATGACAAATTTAGGTCTACACACAGCCAGTCTACTTCCCTGTCCATATAACAACTTTTGAATTATCTACATATTCATGTGGCTGGTAAAAAAACAAACAAAAACAGACCACAACACTCTAATCCCGTCCCATGATGTCAACAGTGCTAACTGACAGCTATTGCCAGGGCTTTCCTCTTGAGAAGACTCAAGTCCTAAAAATGAAGCACTTAGAAAAGAACACTGTGTGCTCCTATTGCACACTAACAGCAACAAATATGAGCAATGCCAGGAATTAAACAGGGCAGTGGTTCCATGAGCCTAGTTGCTTTATTTATTAATAACTCTCTCATGGACAAGGCTTATTGAGTCTGAGGTCCAAGGCTGTTACTGTGATGTTTGAAGTTGATAATTGTAGTCTTTCAAAGCCAGGTGGAACTAATTAGAAAAATATGCAAATCTCTGAGATCCAAGCGAATAGTTAGGTAGACACCAATAAAAAGTCATTTGAGGAACTAGTCTTAGAAATGTAGGGAGGTTAAGTGGGAACACCCACCAAAGAAGAGTGAATGGCAGCAGGTGAATGGAGTGTGCGCTGGGAAAGGAAGGTGGCTCGTGAGTTGTGTCCAGTGGCCACTGTCCAAACATGGCCAGTGTAAGAAGGAAGCTCTCTGGACCTTCTGAGGCAGCATGTTCAGAGCTCTCCAAGGTTCTGATCTGCTTCTCAACTAACAAGCAACACCCCCCCGCCCCCCCCCCGAGTGTGTGACTGACTTTTTTTGTGTGTAAGCGACTTGTTTGCATGTATGGATTGCACCATGGGGGTGCCTGATGCCTGTGGAGGTCACAAGAGAACACTGGATGCCCTGGGACTGGAATTACAGCCAGTTGTGAACCACCATGTGGATTCAGGAAACAGAACTTGAGTCCTCTGCAAGAGCAACAAGTGTTCTTAACCACTGAGCAATCTACCAGACCCTAAAGGAAACTTTTTTAATGACTTGTAATATGGCACTTATCAATCTGTTCCCTGATCTTACAGTTAAATAGCAGCTAGCAAAGTTGCTTGGGTGCTAGTGTAATGTGACCTTGACTCTTGTACCAATAGGGAATGAGACAAGTTAAATATGCTGGGAGTCAAAGGCAATGTCTTGGGGAAAATATACAACTATTTTAATAATGAAAATAACTTTCCATGTGGTTTTGTGATAGTACTAACAAAGAGAGAGACCTCAACAAGAAGAAAGCATAAGTCTGAATTTGAAATGCAGTCTCCCAGCAGGCTTACCTAGCTACCTGGTTAAGCTGGGTACATATCGGAGGAGCTATAGAGTACCTTCAAATATGTACCAGGAGATGGTGCAAGGATGTATCACTCCAGAGTTTCTCTCTCATCCCAACTCTGGTCTAGGACATCAGAACCATTAATGCTGAAACACTGCATTAATTTCTTGTATAGGCAAGCAAGCCTTACTTCTAAAGTAAAGTACACAAAAACTGTAGAAAAATTTAGCTCCACTTAGAAAATTCAAAACCTGTGTTGTCCCTCCTTTCCCATAAGAAGTTGCTGTGTAAACTACCTTTCGGTTTCTCTTAAAAGAAAGAGACAAGGACACAGCCCCACTCCACACTGAACTCCTAGTTCAACTGGGTCTCTAGGATGACACAGCTCACTTCTAACCTGTATTTCTTTCTTCAGAACAGATGGTAAACAGGAAAAAACAGGAGTAACAGAATACAGATGCAAGAAATTTCAAAGTCCCTCTTGGTCCATCCTTCCTTTCTCTCAAAAGCACTCTCAAATGGGACTGGAATGAAAAGAAAAGCAAGTATGTTCTCAACGGAGAAGAGCCTTGTCAGTATCCTAACTACCTAGAGAACATCGCCTACCACACTGCAAGAAACTAACGCTAACACACTAACGCTCCTGAAAAAGAGTTAAGCACCTGGCAGTAACAGACTGAATAATAACTAAGCCCATTTTGTCTATAAGGTTATCTCTTCCCACACAATTTTAAGGTGATAGCTTTTAAGCATGAGATCTGGTCAAGACCAAAATGCTCATTTTATACCTGTTTCTCAAAGAAAATATGAATTAATATTGGTATTAAGTTCAATATCAAACAAGACACCAGTGTAAGAAATGATTAACAAATGCCCAACATGGAATTTTTTTTTTCTTTTTGTCCAGCACAGGCTGGCTGAGGCTCTGAGACAAGTGTTGTTGCCTTTCATCTGGCTGCTGACGTCACACACAGCCCAATCCATGCCACTCAGACCTGGTGGCAACCATGCAAGGGCAGAAAGAACTAGAAAGGCGACTGAAGCATAACTCCAAATGGCTTTCCTGGGGACGTACTGAATCTTCCAGGTTGCTCGAATATCATCCAGGGATGTGATTTTGAAGGAGACAGCTTGCTACTGTTTTTCCTGGCTGTACTACAAGAAACAACAGTGTGAGCTTATTTTAAATTAATGTGTGCTTCTGTGTTTCTTTACAAGAAATTAACTGCAACCGTTCAGTTAAAGCAAACACTTTGTGTTTCACTTTTCATTATGATATGTCTTCAAGCTCTCGCAAACCTAGGAAGCTAAAAATTCCCAATTTTAATTGCCAGTTTCCAACTTGGAGCCAATAATTTCTACCACAGTGAAGGACCTTTTAAGCTTAGTGACCCTGTGGGGCAATGAGTGTTTCAGAAGTGGGAGTGCCTACCCATTCTCATAGCAAGATGGTAACTCTCCTTGTTTCAAAGACACTCACGACAGAGTGCCATGTCTTTCCACTCTTTCAGAAACTCGCAACAATGGGTAGCACAGAACAAGACAGAAAACAACAGCCTCAGCCAGGCTGTTTTTATAATTATCGAGTGGTCTGCAGGCTCTGACACCTGGTTTCGGTCCTCTCCCCTGAATGACTTCCCTAGTTAAACCAGTCCCCTGTGCTTTGATTTCTTCTAGCTGTTCCCACCTTAGCTGAGCACCGTGGACTTCTGTCCAGACCTAAGGCATTTGCAGACCCTTCCCTTACTCCAAATCCCTCCCCTAGCCAACAGTGACCTAGTCACATAATTTGTGGGCTCATGAACGGGGGAGACTACCTAGAAGGAAGCAATATGGGCCGTTCTTGTTATAACAGGAACATGTAGCTACTGCAGCCAGAAAGAGAAAGCAACACAAAGCAGGTAATTAACTAAAGGAGAAGACACAAATGTAGCACACAAGCTGTAACTGTCTACATTTTTTCTTTAAAATTCTGGCCCCTTCTCATGCATGCAAGTGATATATATACACACACTCAAGCATACACAGGTCTACATAAAATTAATTTAAAAAGTCTAGCCCTTAGACCTTGGTCCACATAATAACCATGCTATACACATACAGTAAGTTTCCATCCATTGTTTGATATCTAACATCACTTTTCCCTCCTGATAACACCTACCCAAATTTCCTTAAGAAGTCATCCCTCGCCATTCTCGGCCATGGGTCAGGAGTAAGAACTATCAGATAAACCTCTATAGGTGCTGATTCCCTAGCCCAAGTATTTCCTATGCAATGAATATCAGTTTCAGTCAAATTAAATAGCAATATGAGCTGGACTGCTGAGAACTGAAGGTTTGCCTTCTTCCCATGGTGGGAGAACACAGTCCAAACTGGAGTGAGTACGCTTTATTTGCAGAAGTAAGGCAAATGAAGAATATGTAGTTATGGAAATAAAGGTCAACACAATGTGAAACAAAGAAGAAAGTAAATAGAAGGAAACTAGGTTTAGTGACATTATTTCAGCCACAAGGTCAATGTTATCTTAAGTCCGACTGTGAACTTGTGGAGCCCTATATGCAGGTGAACTCCCTTTACTGTTTTAAGACAGTTTGAAGGAGGTTTCTCTTATTTTCAAAGAAGAGGACTGGCTGGGTATCGTGGAGCATACACTTGAGAGGCAGAGATAAGAGGATCTCTGTAAGTTCAAGGCCACCCAGGGCCAAAAAGGGAGTTCCAGGTCAACCAGGGCTGTACACAGAGAAATCCTGTCTCAAAAAACAAACAAAAGAGGACCAAAATAAGAGCATGAAGAGGGGGAAAGAAAGGAGAAACAGGTGCATGGTGTGGGGTACGAGGCACAGACTGATACTGCTATTTTTACCTTCTCTGGGGACAAAAGGGGAGGTATAGAAAGGCTTACCAAGCCACTTAAGTATGGGACAGCCTTTAACCTCAAAGTACTGAGTCACTTTAGATACTCAGATCTTCTTACATTTATGTGGCAGAAAAACCTTCAAAAAGAATAAATGTATTTTCACTAACCCTACAATGATTATAATCATTTCTTTATATGAAAATAAAACAAAAAAGAAAAAAAGAATAACAGAAGGCTATACTTTTATAAAGCATGAGTCATTTAATGAACTTACAAAATTAAAATATATCTGAAATAGGTATCTAAGACGTTCCCAGTCCTAGAGCTTTTAAAACACCAAGAAGGTGTTTGTTGCAGTGGGTAATAAAGCAAGCCTTCCAAAGAAACCAACAGACCACAATGGATGTAAAGAAGAATGAACTGGTTGAGACAGATAAGGACACTTTGATTACTGACATGTGACTTGGGACCATATAGAACAATTCTGCACCTAGCCATTCTTGAGCACACAGCTTGGAGAATTCCTCACTGACTTCATGGTCCCTTACCCAGGAGATATTTTTACCTCTGCTCTACTTGACTGAAACACATTCAGCACGTACAAGCTGTCTGGTAGTATCACATGAATGCTGGCTACATGCCAAGCTGGGAATGTGTGCCTTGGAGCAGAAAACCTTTATATCTTCTGCAAACAATCTCTCTCCAGAGACCTAAAATGGGCCCCACGAAGCAGACACGGTGACTGCACTCAAACCATATATCAACTTAGCAATACATAGCAAACATTGTTTAATGAACTTTCACCTCTTCAAACTAGTCATCCCTCCTCAACCCCCAAACCCATACCTTACCAGTTCTTTCAAAACTGTGCTGAACCTCACAATCAACCAAAGAAAAGCTTTTTTTTCCCAGTACCGTCATGAATAATTACACATTTACCCAGTCCAATTAAGTGTTTCTGAAACCTCGGCCAAGTTTTCCCATCCAAGCTACCAATATCTATTGCTATCAACCCACCACCAATCAAACAGAATAGGGTTCCTTTTCTGAACAACCACCATTTTTCTTTGAAAGAAAGAAGGAAGGAAGGGAAAGGAAGGAAGGAAGGAAAGAAGGAAGGAAGGAAGGAAGGAAGGAAGGAAGGAAGGAAGGAAGGAAGGAAGGAAAAGAAAGACTCTCTGCCACATATAGTAGGTGGCTCATGATAGTAATCAGAGCAAGAAACGTGGAGACAAAAGTATCTGGTGGTCAAGGCTAGCCTGTGCTACTTTGCTACTTACCAAGACCCAATCTCAAAACAACTGAACAAAAAAGCAAAATAAAAGATATATGGATATAGCTCAGTGGTAGAAGTTACTTAGCATGGATCACAGGCACTGAGAAGTCAAGGTAAGGGGAACGATCTCTCAACAGAAGGCTGTCATTTCACAGTCTTCACTATCCAAAGGAGCCTGATCTCCTGAAGCAATCATATCATCTTTGGGTGTCTTCAGAACAACGTGGAGGTATCTTTTAAAAGGCCAAAGTGGGCCCAGGGGTGCTGAAGGAGACCGAAGCACCAATCAATGACCATGCACAAACTGAACTTCAGCTCCCCACACAGATGTAGCCAATGGGCAGCTCAGGCTTCATGTGGGTCTCTTAGTAAGGGGAGTTGGGGCTGTCTTTGGCATGGACTCTGTTGCCTGCTTTTTGATCACTTCCTCCGGGCAGGACTGCCTCACCAGGCAACAGGGGAAGAGGACAAGCTCAGTCCTGATTTGACTTGATTAGCTGGGGTGGCTTGGTGAGGAGGAAGGGGCTACCCTTTCTGTGGAATAAGGGAAGGGGAAGGGAAGAAGGAGAGAGGGTTAGACAGGGAAGAGAAAAGGGAGGGGCTATCATTGGAATGTAAGGTGAATAAATAAACTTTTAAAAAAAGAGAGAGAGCAGGTTCATGAGACATGGATTTAATGAGGCCAAGACAATACCTACCCTGTGGTAGGAATCTATTCTGTATTTCTGAAACATAGCATTTAATAGCAATGTAGAATATTTAATCATCTTTATAACAAATTGTCTTATTGGTTTTAAAGGCTCAATTATGTCAAAGGATGCCTTGGATCCTCAAATAAGTTTCACTGATATCATGATAGCTACAATCTCCCTTCAGGATTTTTCCTCCTACTTGTCCCACAGGTTTCTAAAGAAGAAAATCTGTCTATAAAAATGTGTGTCTTATCAGCCTCCCCTGAGACCCTAGCATTCCTGGTTTAATATAATCTACAGCCTAGGAACAAAAGCGCCAACTATGGTGTGATCATTCTTAAATTGGTCATATTTACTTGCATTTAATTTTAAATCATCATCTTTTTACTCAAATATTTTTGTGATGGTTCAAATAATGTTAAGGAATCACAGAGCACTTACAAATTGGCAGCGGCAGCCTGCAGACATGCTTTCTTTGACCCCCACAGAATTTTTATTTGACAATCTTTAGACAAGGCAGACACACTTTGGCAGGTCACAGTCCCCACCAGTTCTTGCAACACTGTCTCGCCTTCTTCCCTCATCAGTGTGATTTGACTGGCTCCTTTAGATGTCGGAGTTTACAATCCCTGTGGTTAAGATTTTAGGACATTTCCTAAAGAGAGGACTTAGTTCCTCCCATGGTTCCTTCATTTATATTTCAGGCAGTGGATGTTTGTTAGTTCTATGTTTAATATAACAGAAAAGAATGGTTAGACTCTCTTTGTGATTAACAGTGAAACATAAAGCTCTTCTGTTCAGTGAACCCCGTAATGTTTGCTGTGAATGACTGAGTGTCTGGGTAATGGTTACTAAATACCACTTTCTTTGAGTGAGACTATTTGAAAAAGTATCTGAGAACACAGACAGTATCTTACTCATCTCTGTGCAAGTGCTGTATCGCACAGCGTGGGTTTCATAATTTGCACACTTAATTATTTTTCAGGTAAACTAGATATATTAAAGGATCCGAGAGGTTTTGTAGGTCAGTAAAAATACGAATCATTTCAGCCAAGTTTATCTGGTGGTTGTGAGCAGAAATTGACTAAAGAAAACTGGATAGCAATTTTGAAAATACAATATTGCAATATGACTAATTATAGTCATCAAGCGTTAAAAATTTAGGCCATCTTTAAAACAGTATCTTCCAAGCATTCAAAGGTATGATTTCTTTTCCAAGGCTAGCTCACATAAAATAAGAATTAAAAAAAATTCATCAAAACAAAATGAAATATCATGGCTCAATAGATGAGGCCTGAAGGGTAGAAAACAGCACATTAAATCATTTTCCAGTTCAAAAAAACTGCATGAGATGTTGGTCTTCCTGTTTTTCATAAACCTTATAATTGTGCTTCCAGAAAACTACCAAGCATCTGCCTCTATGTAGCTGATTCTTCATCTTGGAGCTCTCACAAGGAAATAGAGAGTACACTGTGCCAGGATCACTATCTTCTCCAGCCAAAATCATTAAGTCTTGGAGCCAATTTCCTCTTGGTAAATTTTGATGAAATTCCTTCCATTTGCAGCTTCCTTAGTTAGTGGCAATGGCTGCACATGTCAATATATATGCACCAGTGTTTAACAATATACATTACATATTTAACGGTACTATGAATATCAGTGCACCTAAGTAAACATATGCAGTCACACACAGATCCATAACAGTTCCTAGAAGACTAGTCATGTGATTCTCTATGACTACCATTTCTTAACTGAGACAAAATTCTCTGACACCTAGCATTACCCTGGAACTGAGCATCTACCAACTCTTCTATGCAGCTACAGTATAATGAGAAGGTTGGTAAAAATAATTCTAATGCTTTGCACAGTCCCTTAAGTGCTTCTGAATCATCAAAGAGAGATCAAATTAGGTTCTATTTTAGGGTAGGGGACATTTTATTAAAATTCAATTATGTTTTAAATCATGTGATCTATATCTAATTTACATAGTAAATTTTATGAGTCTAAATATTTTATTAATTAAGTTAACCTTATTTCCTCCTATTTACTCATAATAAAATAAAACTTGTAATTTTATGTCTTGTTTTATTTTATAATATGAATACATCAAATGCATTATTAAGAAAGACTGCAGAGTAAGTATAACACACATTTTTCATCATAGTACCTAACTCTTCAATCCTTCAACCACCACCCTGTTGAATATCTAGTTTAACATAAACTGCATTTTATACAATTCATATTTCTTGATAGACTAAGGTCACTTATTATAAGACCATATGATACAGACACATTTTAAACATAGTGAGATCACAGTAGTTAAGTAAATAGAACTGTAATAATCAATGACTAGGATAGTATACCTTTATAATCCTTTTGTTGTTTCAGATAATTCTTCTCTTCTACATGCACATACACTCACACACACTTCTCATATCTTACTTTGCTATAAGTATTACTGCAAATTCTGATCTATGTCATATATTTTACACAACTGCCTAAATAAAACCTGACATGCATTTTGTCACATATCTCTTACAACAGCTATTTCATATAATGCAAATCTCTAGTATGGGAGGGAGGGGGTATTTTTTTGTTTGTGATTTTGTACCAGAAGAATGAAAATCAGGACATATATACATCAAACAACTTATATGCCATCCAGAGAAATCACTTAATGTGTTAAATTATGCCATGGAGGACATGGTTAGCAAAATATCTACTCTGTTGCAATTTTATAGAAAAAAATTATCTTGTTTCTTAAACCATAAATTGCAAAGAGAAGAAAAATAGAGAAAACATCTAAGTTAAAAATACTAGAGAGGATATCACATTGCATAGATCTTGGTTCAAACAGTTAAAAATCTGAGCAATGACAGGTTGTGTGAAAATACAATGCCAGCCAACAAGTGGGCAGGAGGGCAGATAAGAAGCCCTGGCCATGATGGAAGGTGGATAATGGGAATGTGGAGCTTCTTTTTATATGCATGCCAAGATCGCCAAAAGAAAAAGTCTTCTCATACGAAGATATCTGATAGATAAAATTAGTTTCTGTTTTGCTTTAGTTTCAAAACACTATGCTTTGATTCCTAAACACACCCAGCTGAACATTTACAAATGTGACATGAAGCTAAACAGTTAAAAAAGCAGTGTCACTAATCTTAATTCTTTATTCTGGGCAAAAATTCTCTTAATTTGCCAAACATTCATTAATCCTTAATTCTACATGTCATAAACATCTCTCAGGGCATTATTTTCTTAGAAAACCAAAACTTTCATAAAGTAAGCTATGAAATAGCACAAGAGTTTAAATCTTTATTTTAATTGCTGTAAACAAAAGGCCCATAAAAATACTAACAAATGGGGCTGGGGATAGGAAGGAAAGAGAAAGGATGATGTTCCCAAGGCTAGCTTTCGGAAATCAGTCATTAGGCTAATGGTTAATGTCTCACACGGGGGAGAATCTCTGAGTTTATAGACACAGACTGTATTTATATGTTTGTTTTACTTATTTATTTGTGGTTGTTTTGCGATAAGATCTCATGTAGCTCATGTTTTCAAACTCTTGATCCTCCAGCAATCCAAATATATAAAGTCAAATGTCTGTAATAGCCATTTTATCTTTTTGTTAATGATAAAATGGTTATAACGTAATCTGAGCAGGTTTTAATGAGTTTGGAGGAGTGGGATGAGATGGAAGACAAATAAAATGATTAAAGTTTTAGTGATAAATTTATTTTAAATAACAATTAAATTCACCAGAACAAGTTTTACTTTTTGAGAATAAAAATTCCAAAGGAGTTAGGCAACATAAGCCAAATGTCAACATTGAAAGCATCTGCAAATTAATAAAATTAAACGTATTTTAAGCATGCCTTTAAGCACATAAATTATGTTATGACAATCACTACTCTTACCAATTACTTTTTATTTAAAAGTAATATTTGTATTAATTTTTTTTAGAATCTCATACATACACACATACAATGTATTTTGATCATACTGGTGCCGCTTAACTCCTAACTCCTTCCAGATCCAATCTCTAACCCCTTCAAACTTCCTGTCCTTTAGGTTTTTTCTTCATAATCCACTGAATCCAATTTGTGCAGCTCATTAGGGTTGCCCGTATGGGTATGGGCCATCTGCTGGGGGCCAGGCGACCTACCAGGGACCACGTCCAGAAGCCACCAATGACCCCTCAGCTACTGATCCATATTGGAATGCTAAGCAGCTTGATCTTGTGTAGGTGACAAGAGAGACTGAGTATTTGGGTGCAGTGGTTCCTCTCTTTGTCAGAAGATACTGTTGCTCTGTGATCTCTGACCTCCCTCCCTGACCTCTGGCTCTTGCAATCTTCCACCCACCTCTTCCGCAATTGTTCCAGAGCCTTGATAGGAGGGGTGTGATATAGATGTTGCATTTATGTCTGAGCAAACAAATTATTTTTAATCTCATAAAGGACTCCTTTGGTTTTAGAAACTGACTAAAGATGTCTAAGAGACTTTTTTCTTTTGAGACAAGCGACAAAATATTATTAAGTTTCTCAAGTTTGTGTTGGACTCACTCTGCAGCCCAGACAGCTCTGAACTCAGTCCCCTCAGGAGCTGAGATTATAGGCTGACATTTGACCTACCTATTCCATTTTAGATTCTCTAAGTGATTAGCTGCCCCTCTTTTAAAAATTCTATAATAATCCAGACTTTCACTTCTCAATCTGGCTTCTTCATAAATGTTCTTGAACCACATTCAAAAATATGTATTAAATGTGTTGAATGTTTTGCTTATAATAATATTATAATTCTTTGGAATTTTCATAATTGCAACAACTTAAAAACAGTTTTTTAAGAACATATACAAGGTCTATTGAGTCACCGTCGGTGCTAGGCTACAAAGCATTCTGCGGTTAAAGGATTACATCAGACCAGGGTAAGGCTGAGCTGGCGCTTTACTTCGCAGGTTTAAATATCTTGGCTTTCCAGAGCTTGTGTGGGGGCTGCAGTTTGGCATAAAATTCTCAGCCGGATGCAGATAATTCCTCTGGAAAAAAAAATGTTTTTATAATAGCTAAGGCTTTTTGCTTTTAAAAATGCTAAAGAAAGCATACATTATATCCAGGATCAAGTTTTATAATACATTTTTTTCCCTTTTTCTTATGTTCTTCTCTGAAGCTAACCCAAGTTCAGCAAGCTAGTCTACAAACATAGACTTAGTACAAAAGCTCATTTTCTTAATAGTTTAAACATAAGATCAAAAATCAAAGTACGCTACTTCAATTACAACACAGAACACAGTACTGTTCTGAAAACACAGCCATCTGCTAAACTCTCCATAGTTAGCTCCACGCTGCCCTTGGTCATTTTTGTCTCTATGCCCCATTTTGTTTCTTTTGTTACAATGAAATTGATGCTTTCTCCATTCCTCACAACAGCCTTATGGGACAGGTACTAATACTATTGTTTTATCGGTTTAATAAAAAGTATAAAGACCAAGTACCATATCCAGCATAATCTACCTGGTACTTGGCAGAACTGAGAATGGAGGCTAGTTCTATGTCCCCCAATATTCACTTTTACTGCTTGTAGTGCTCAACCCTAGCCATGTATTAGAATTGGCATTCTTAAACCATGAGGCTACGGAGTGATTGCTGCTGGTGTTGACTGTCAACCTGACTGGATTTAGAATCCCCTAAAAGTCACACCTCTTTGCATGTCTCTGAGAGTCCTTCCAGAGCACATTAGCCATGGGTGGAACGTCTGCCCTACAGAGAGCAACAAATGGTCCAGAATAAAGAGATGTGAGGAAAAAGCAACATGAATATGCCTG
>JAQQSO010001675.1:275-10822 GCA_028658305.1 Pachyuromys duprasi
GGATATCTGTATGCAGAAAAATGAAAATAGATCCATATTTATCACCTTGCACAAAGCTAGAGTCCAAGTGGATCAAAGACCTCAACATAAAACCAGACACACTAAACCGTCTAGAAGAAAAAGTGAGCATTTCTTTAAGTGTTTCTCGGCTATTCGTTATACAAAAGACAAAAGTACTGAGAAAGAAATTAGGGAAACAACACCCTTCACAATAGCCACAAAGGACATAAAGTACCTTGTTGCGACCCTAACCAACCTAGCCAAAGACTTGTATGAAAAAAATTTTCTGTCTCTGAAGAAAGAATTAGAAGAAAATATAAGAAGATGGAAAGATCTCCCATGCTCATGCCTTAGCAGGATTAACATAGTAAAAATGGCCATCTTACCAAAAGCGATCAATGCAATTCCCATCAAATTATCAACACAATTCTTTATAGACCTTGAAAGAAAAATTCTCAGCTTCCTATGGAATAACAAGAAACCCAGAATTGCTAAAATAATCCTCTATAATAAAATATCTTCTGGAGGTATCTCCATCCCTGATCTCAAGCTGTAGTATAGAGCAACAGTAATAAAAGCTGCATGTTACTGGCATAGAAACCAATTGGTGGATCAATGGAATCCATTACAAGACCTTGAAGTAAACCCACACACTTATGGACACCTGATTTTTGACAAAGAAGCCAAAACCATGCAATGGATAAAAGATAGCATCTTCAACAAATGGTGCTTGTCTAACTGGGTGTCAACATGTAGAAAAATGCAAATATCCCCTTACTTATGACCCTGCACAAAACTCAAGTCCAAGTGGATCAAAGACCTCAACATAAAACCAGACACACTAAACCTGTTAGAAGAAAAAGTGGGGAAGAGTCTGGAACTCATTGGCACAGGTGACAACTTCCTGAACAGAACACCAACAGCACAGGCTCTAAGAGCAACAATCAATAAATGGAACCTCATGAAACTGAAAATCTTATGTAAAGGAAAGGACACTGTTGTCAGAACAAAATGACAGCCTACAGATTGGAAAAGGATCTTCACCAACCCTATATCTGACAGAGGGCTAATATCCAGAATATATAAAGAACTCAAGAAGTTAAAAGAGCAACAACTCAAGAAATCAAATTTAAAAATGGGGAACAGAGCTAAACAGAGAATTCTCAATAGAAGAATATCGAATGGCAGAGAAACACTTAAATAAGTGCCCTAGCATTTTTTAGTTGTTTATTATGAAAGGAGCTAAGTTTTCGAAATGGATCTTTAATGTAAAATCCTTCTGCCTTAGCCTTGCAAAGCATTTAGGATTACAGGTCTGTTCCACCAGACCTGGCTATGAATTATGTTGTGATGAAGTTAATTAAAGTCATTTTCCACTAATTGTAGTACCTATCTGAAACAAGCAGTCTATTGAGAAATGCACAAATGTGCTGACCACTAGACAGCAAGATGATGCCATCATGTCATCCATGCTGGTACCTGTATTGCCAGTCTTCTACCAAGAAGGTTAATTCAGCTGAAAGGACTGTAGCTGACTTTCACTTGTAATACATTTTCTGTGATATAAGAGCTTTTTATTCATGTAACTTGAGTATAAGTAACCCATGGTATATTAAAATAGGATATATAGCTTAGAGGGAGACGTAGTCATTAATACTGACACATATGAGGCAGATGTTTTTCTAACTAGTTTTAAGAAATTTTTATTATTTATTGCAGTATATTCACTTTGGTTCCTGGCTGTGGCCTCCTCCCCTGTCTCTGTCTTCTTCCAATGCCCCCCCTCCCTCTTCTCTCCTATGCTCCTCTCCAAGTCCAAGAGGGGAAGTCCTCCTCCTCTTCCATTTGACCCTAGCCTGTCAGGTCTCATCAGGACTGGCTGCACTGTCTTCCTCTGTGGCCTGGCAAGGCTGCCATCCCCAGGGGGAGGTGATCAGAGAGCCTGCCACTGAATTCATGCCAGAGATAGCTCATGCTCCCCTTATTAAGGAATCCCCTTGGATACTGAGTCTATGGGTTACACCTGAGGAAGGGTTTTAGGTCTTCTCCATGCATGGTCCTTGTTTGGGGTATCAGTCACTGCAGGACCCTAAAGGCCCCATATTTTTGGCTTTGTTGCTCTCCTGGTAGAGATCCTTTCTCCTCCAGATCTTTCTAACTCCCCCTTCTTTAATAAGATTCCCTGCACTCTGCCCAAAGTTTGGCTATGAGTCTCAGCCTTTGCTTTGATGCCTCGAACAGTAGAGTCTTTCAAAGACCGTCTGTGGTAGACACCTGTCCTGTTCCCTGTCTTCTCCTGATTCCAATGTCTATCACATTTGCCCTTCTAAACGAGGATTGAGCATCTTCCCTAGGGCCTTTCTTCATGTTTATCTTCTTTAAAAGTATAAATTTTAAGTATGTTTAACCTTTATTATATGTCTAATAACCACTTATGAGTGAGTATATAGAATGTGTGTCTTTCTGCTTTGGGGTTACCTCACTCAAGGTGATCTCTTTTAGTTCCCACCATTTGCCTGCAAATTTCATTATTTCCTTGTTTTTAATGGCTGAGTAGTACTCCTTTGTGTAAGTGTACCACAATTTCTGTGTTCGTTCCTCCATTGAGGGACATCTGAGTTGTTTCTAGATTCTGGCTATTACAAATAGAGCTGCTACAAACATGGTCAAGTGAATGTCCTTGTATACTTGAGCATATTTTGGGTATACGCCTAGGAGTGGTATAGCTGGATCTTGAGAAAACACCAGATTGATTTCCAAAGTGGTTGTACAAGTTCACATTCCCACCAGCAATGGAGGATTGTTCACCTATCTCCACATCCTTTCCAGCATATGTTGTCGCTTGAGTTTTTAATTTTAGCCATTCTGATGGTTGCAAGGTCAAATCTGAGGGTCATTTTGATTTTCATCTCTCTGATGTCTAAAGACGTTGAACATTTCTTTAAATGTTTCTCTGCCATTTGCTATTCCTCTATCGAGAATTCTCAGTATCTCATTTTTAATTGGATTGCTTGATTTGGTGTTGTTCAATTTCTTAAGTTTTTTATATATATCCAGTGTGGCAGACATAGGATTGGCTACATAGTCTGTAGCCTGGTGTTTTGTTCTGATGACAGTGTCCTTTGCTTTAACAGAAGAATTTCAGCTTCACGAGATCCTGCTTATTAATTGTTGACGTTAGAGCCTGTGCTGTCGGTGATCTGTTCAGGAAGTTGCCTCCTTTGCCAATGAGTTCAAGGTTCTTCCCCACTTTTCATCTAACAGAGTCAGTGTGTCTGGTTTTATGTGGAGGTCGTTGATCCATGTGGACTTTAGTTTTATGCAGGGTGATAAATATGGATCTATTTGCATTTTTCTATATACAGACATCCAGTTAGACCAGCACCATTTGTTGAAGATGCTATATTTTTTCATTGTATGGTTTTGGCTTCTTTGTCAAAAATCAAGTATTTGTAGGTGTGTGGGTTTATTTCTGGGTCTTCTATTCAATTCCATTGATCCATCATTCTGTTTCTATGCCAGTACCATGTAGTTTTTATTACTGTTGCTCTATAGTACAGCTTGAGACCAGGAGTGTGGTACATCCAGATGATTTGTTATTGTACAGGATTGTTTTAGTAATTCTGTTTTGTTTTTGTTTTTCCATACAAAAATGAGAATTTTTCTTTCAAGGTCTGTAAGGAATTGTGTTGGTATTTTGATGGGAATTGCATTGAATCTGTAGATTGCTTTTGGTAAGATGGCTATTTTCACTATGTTAATCCTACTGATAGATGAGCATGGGAGATCTTTCCATCTTCTGATATCTTCTTCTATTTCTTTCTTCAGAGACTTGAAGTCTTTTTTTTCTTCTTCATACAAGTCTTTGACTTGCTTGGTTAAGAGTCATGCCAAGGTACTTTATGTTTTTAGTGGCTACTATGAAGGGTGTTGTTTCCCTAATTTCTTTCTTTCTCAGCCCATTTTTCTTTTATATACAGGAGGGTTTAAGGTGTTTTTTTCTTCTTTTTGGACCAATTTTGTAACAAGCCACATTGCTGAAGGTTTTTACAGCTGAATGAGTTCTCTGGTAGCATTTTTGGGGTCACTCATGTACACTCTCATATGGTCTGTGAATATTGTTACTTTGATATCTTCCTTTCCAATTTGTCACCCCTTGATCTCCTTTAGTTACCTTTTTGCTCTAGCTAGGAATTCAAGAACTTTGCTGAAGTGACAAGGAGAGAGTGGGCAGCTTTGCCTTGTCCCTGATTCCAGTGGTATTGATTTAAGTTCCTCTCCATTTTGTTTAATGTTGGCTATAGGCTTGCTGTATATTGCCTTTTTTATGTTTATATATGTGCCTTGTATCCCTGATCTCTCCAAGACTTTAAACATGAATGGGTGTTGGTTTTGGCATCTAAGGAGGTAATCATATGTTTTTTTTTTCCTTCTGTTTGTTTATATGGTGGATTACATTGACGGATTTCCGTATATTGAACCCCCTCTGCATGCCTGGGATGAAGCCGACTTGGTCACAGTGGATGATATCAATGATGTGTTCTTGGATTTGGTTTGCGAGTATTTTATTGAGTATTTTTGCATCAATGTTCGTAAGAGAGATAGGTATGAAGTTTACTTTTTATGCTGTGTCTTTGTGTGGTTTAGGTATCAAGATTACTGTGGTCTCATTGAAAGAGTTTGATAATGTTCCTTATGTTTCTATTCTGTGGAAGAGTTTGAAGAGTATTGGTGTCAGCTCTTCTTTGAAGGTCTGGTAGAATTCTGTGCCAAAACCATCAGGCCCTGTGCTGTTTTTGGCAGGAAGTCTTTTGATGACAGCTCCTGTTTCCTTGGGGAATATGGGATTGTTTAACCTACTTACTTGAATATGGTTTAACAGTGGTAAATGGAATCTATCAAGAAAGCTGTCCACTTCAGTTAGCTTTTCAAGTTTTGCGACACATAGGCTTTTGAAGTTAGAACTAGTGATTCTTTGAATTTCCAAAGTGTCTGTCATGATATCCCTATGTGAGTTTGCTGATTTGGATAGTTTCTCTCTGCCTTTTGGTTAGTTTCACTAAGGGTTTTTCTATCTTGTTGATTTTCTCAAAGAACCAGCTCTTGGATTCATTGATTCTTTGAATTGTTTTATTTGTTTCTAATTTATTGACTACAGTTCACAGTTTGATTATTTCCAAACATCTACTCCTCTTGGGTGTATCTGTTTCTTTTTTATCTAGGACTTTCAGCTGTGCCTTTAAGTTGCTTGCATGAGATGTCTCAAACTTCTTTCTGAAGGCACTTAGTGCTATGAACTTTCCTCTTATCTCTGCTTTCATTTTGTCCCATAAGTTTGGGTAAGTTGTGCCTTCATTTTCATTGAATTTTAGAATGTCTGTACTTTCTCTTTTTATTTCTTAAAAGTTTCCATGTGTTTATAGGCTTTTTGTTATATTTGTTGTTGTTGAGGTGTAGTTTTAGGCCATGGTGATCTTCTAGGATACAAGGGATTATTTCTATCTTTTTGTATCTGTTGAGGCTTGCTTTGTGTCTAACTATGTGGTCAATTTTGGAGAAGGTTCCATGGGGTGCTAAGAAGAAGGTTATACTATTTTGAGTTTGGGTGAAAACTTCTGTACATATCTATTAGGTTCATTTGGTTTAGAACCTCTTTAAATGACATTATTTCCCTATTTATCTTCATTCTAGATATCTGTCCCTTGGTCAGAGTGGAGTGCCGAAGTCTCCCACTATTAAGGTGTTGGGATCAATGTGTGACTTGAGCTTTAATAATGTTTTATTGTATTTGGAGCATATATGTTAAGTATTATGATGTCCTGGTGGTGGATTTTTCCTTTGATGAGAATGAAGTGTCCCTCCTCATCTTTTTTATTAATTTTTGTTGAAGGTCTATTTTATTAGATGTTAGGATAACTACTCCAGCATGTTCGTTTGCTTGAAAAATATTTTTCCAGCCCTTTACTCTGAGGTAGTGTCTGCCTTTATTTCAGAGGTGTGTTTCCTAGATACAGCACAATGTTGGATCCTATGTCTGCAACCATTCTATAAGTCTGTGTCTTTTTATTGGAGAGTTGAGTCCATTGATGTTTATAGATAATAGTGACTAATGAATGTTAGTTCCTTTTAATGTAGAGTCGGTGATGATAGTATGTTTGTGTGTTTGTTTTCTTTTGATTTTGGTGTTCTTGTTTTTGTGAAGTTATCTATTTCCTGTGTTTTCTTGGGTGTAGTTGGTTTCACTAGATAGGAATTTTCCTTCTAGTATCTTTTGTAATGCTGGATGGTGTTTTGATATTGTTTAGGGTTAGTTTTGAATGGACTACTTTGTTTTCTCCATCTTTTTTGACTGAAACTTCTGCTGTGATAGTAGTCTTTTTTCACATCTTAAAATCAACAAGAGCTCCACAAAGACCAAACTGAGTAGGGCACAGGGGTCTTCTATGGGACAGTTTCTCCAACCAAGGACCATGTATGGATATGTCCTAGAACCCCCACTCAGAAGTGGCCCGTAGTAGCTCGGTATCCAACTGAAGACCCTAGTAAGGGGAACAGGGACTGTTTCAGACATGAACTCGATGGCTGGCTCTTTGACTCTCCCCCATACACGCCAGGCAGTAACAGCCTGGCTAGATCCCAGGGGAGGACATTGTAGCCATCCCTGAGGAGACAAGATGAACTGGGGTTGGATGGAAGGGGAGGAGGTCCTCCCCTGTAGGTGGACTTGGAGTGGGCGGGGAGGAGATGAGGGAGGAATTGGGATAGTGAGAGGGAAAGAGGGAGGGGGCTACACCGGGGATGCAAAGTACCTAACCTCTGATTGATATAAAAATAAAAATAAAAATATAATAATAATAATAATAATAATAATCTGCATGATATCTACCTAGGCCCTTTTGGCTTTCATAGATTCTGTTGGGAAATCTGGTGTGATTATGATAGGTCTACCTTTGTATATTACTTGGCCTTTTCCCCTGGCTGCTTTTAATTTTTTGTTGTTGTTGTTCTGTTGATGTATTGTTTTGACTTTTATGTGACATGAGGAGTTTCTTTTCTGGTCTAGTCTCTTTGGTGTTCTGTAAGCATGTTTAAAGACATCTCTTTCTTTAAGTTGGGTAAATTTTCTTCTATTATTATCATAAAATATTTTCTTGACCTTGGAGCCTGGAATAATCTTTTTCATCTATTTCTATTATTCTTAGATTTTGCCTTTTCATGGCATCCTTGATTTCTTGGATTATTTTTGTTTGAGACTTTTCCAATTTTATTTTTCTTTGAGAGCTGTATCAATTTCTGCAACTGTATCTTCAGCACCTGTTATTCTCTCTTCCATCTCTTGTTTCTGTTGGTGATGCTTACCTTTGTGGTTCCTGATCTCTTCTCGAAGTTCTCCAGCTCCAGGGTTTTCTTTGTTTGTATTTTCTTTATTGATTCCAATTCTTTTTCCATGTCATGCACCATTACCTTCATCTGTTTGAATGTGGATTCATGTCTTTATATGATGGCCTCTATTTTTTCGTTCATTTCCTTCTTCTGTGCCTTTACGTGTTTGGCTGTATTTGCCTGTATTTCTTTGAGAGCTTTGTTTGTTTCCTCTTTATGTGCCTCTACTAATGGGATAAGCATAGATTTAAATAATTTTCCTGTGGTTTCAGTGAATTAAAATATCCATTGAATTTGTGGGTTGCTTGTGAAGCCATGACGTCCTGATTTTTGTTGGTTATGTCCTGCTGGCCTCTAGCCATCTGATGGTCAGCAGCCTCTGTTGTTTGATTCTGGAGCCTGTACTGCAGATTCCGTCAGTCTGTTTCCGGAGTCTGGAGTATTCTTCAGGAATATGAAAGTATTCTTGTTTGAGAGTAGGTGTTCTGGGCTGGAGAGATGGCTCAGAGGTTAAGAGAGTAGGTGCTGGTGTTTCAGATGCAGCTAAGGAAGGATGGTCCCAGGTCAATGTGCACAACGGCAGAAGTGTGCATGGAAGTATGCCTTGAAAGGACCAGGTGCTAGCATGTGTGGATTCCTGGGAGGATGGAGTGTAAGGGAGGAATGTAAGTGCATGTTGGGGTGCTGGTGCAATTTTCAGGTGCAGTCAGCGTGCACAGGTGCCCACAGTGGCTCAGTGGCCCACAGACCTGTGGCTGTATTTTGCTCCAAGGACTCAGATCTGTCTGGGCTGCACCATCTTGGCTCCAGGAATGGTTTCCAGGAATTGCTTGGCTGGACTCCAGTGGGAGGAGCTTCATGTTGAGAAGTCTGTCCCAAGGATTCCTATGTTGTCCACATTGGGGTGTGGGTGGGAGGGATCGGATATCTGGTGGCTAGCTTTGAGGCAACCTGAGTCTAGACTCTATATGCACTCTCTTGCAGATGCACTCACTTGCAGGTGTGTGTGTGTGGAAAGCCCAGAGGGCACTTGTACTCAATTGCTGGTGTATGCTAAAGCTCAGAGGGTCCATAGTTTTTCATTCTCAGATTTGGGTCCCTTGTTTGGCCATTAGTGTAAGGTGGCCTGATATCTGGGGTTATGTCCTTTGCCCCCTGCTCCTGCTGCTGCCACAGTTGCTATCACAGTCACTGTTGCCACCTGAGCAAAGGAAAGTGCAGGAGGTCTATAGTATGATACTCTCAGACCCTAGAGACTTCCACAGGGGACCTGGATCCAATCTGTCCCAGCTCATGGGCAATCCCCTCTAGTCCGGAAGCCTCAAAGTCAATGCTTTAACTTCAGCTGCCCATTCACTCACCAGTTTTGGAGTTTCAGATCCTCTGCCCTTTTGAAAAGGTGTGCACTCATTGCTGCCTTCTTTGAGTCCTCTCTTAATTTTTTTAGAATTTTTAACCACACATTGACCTAATATTTCCCCTTCCTTTCTAAGTGAAGGGACACTAGTCTATCTTTCTTTCTTTCTTCCTTTCTTTCTTTCGTTCTTCCTTCCTTCATTTCTTCAATTCTTTTGAAAATTTCATACATTCTCACTGTGTTATGTCCATATCTTAAGGTCCCAAAAGACTACCAGGGGCCGGACCATGTATGCAGTAGCAAAGAGCTTTATTTGGGCTTAATCTGGATCTCTCCATCATCACCAATGCAGAGGATCAGAGAGGAAAGCCCTGAGTAGCTACATGGCAGGATTTTTATTTGGGGTTTGAGAAAAAACCTGGAATTCCCAGCTTAGAATAAGTTACAGGATTGGATGATTTTCAGCAAGGGCAAGCTTATTACAAAGTGATTGGCTAACTAACATAATTAACATTAAGTGAGCTATATGTAGACTGAAGGAATGTTAGGTTGGTGGGCTGCCCAGCAAAGATGCCCCACCATGAGATAAGATACCTTCCCATTCTTATGGTTACCTCCAGGCTATTTATTCCTTGAGTAGGGAATTTTACGGTTTTCTTATTCCTGGAATTGGTGACATATGGCCAAATTCTTGGGAGTGATGACTTTTTGGGGAGGTCAGGCGTAGTCCTTTCAATTGCATCTACCTCCCTCTCTACTCTCCAATCCCCCTTCTACTCAGGATATGTCTGCCTTCCAAACTAATGTTCTCTTCTTTAATTACAAAGATATAAAACTTGTTAAAGTGCAAAGAATAAGTTACTATAGGGTGCTCAACCCCAACAGATACATCTTGCAATACAATCCCTACACTGAAGCCTCAGAGGACATTGAAGAAGAGTTATTGAAAATATTTTAAGAGTCAATGGACCAGGACATGTAGTGCTAAGATACCATCCCTTACATACGACAGGAGAATGCACCCATGAAATCTCAATAATATAATTGTTTGAACAAGACTGGCATAATGGTAACCTCAGTTGGCAGGCCATTGTTGACAGGGAAATTCCACATGGTTCTGAACCCTGAGTGAAGAGCTACAATAGGGCACTGGTTGATGAAAGAGGGAAAATCAGTCCTCTTCACGAGTGAGATGAGTATTTCCTAGCTGGTCCTCTGACTGGTCGTCTTTGGTTCCTAAAATCTTAGGCACTTTTATATAAAAAGATCCACTGCAATTATCCTTTGATCGAGTGAGAAAAAGTGAGATAATGACTGTATTTTTTTAATTCCTGCCCTTCGAATAGGAGACTGGCCAGAGTAAATCTCTTGTGATGCTTAGTGGAAATTAGGCCTGTTTTCTTGTAACAAAAGCAAAAGAAACTGCATTTGGTGGTGGTGTGTGTATGGAAACAAACAAAATCTTTTTGTTTGCTAATCAAAGGGGAAATTCCATTCTATAGATTGGTGTTTTGTGTTTGTTTTTGTTTTTGCATTTCCAAGGCTTAAGATTTATTCCAGTGGAGAAAACAAGCAACAGAACAGGAGCATGCCAAAGAGGACCTCTGGGGGGGGGGGGTCAATGTAGCGATGTATCAGAGCAGATATTAAGACTCGAGATCAAGCCTCTGACAGAGGGCGAGAAGTAACGATAGATCTGGGGGAGGTTGTTGAGACTTAGGGAGAACAAGAGCTCCACAAAGACCAAACTGAGCAGGGCACAGGGGTCTTGTATGAGACGGTTTCTACAATCAAGGACCATGTGTGG
>JAQQSO010001679.1:0-15835 GCA_028658305.1 Pachyuromys duprasi
AAACTCAAGTGACAACACATGCTGGAGAGGATGTGGAGAAAGAGGAACCCTCCTCCATTGCTGGTGGGAATGTAAACTTGTACAACCACTCTGGAAATCAATTTGGTATTTTCTTAGACAATTAAGAATAGTGATTCCTCAAGATACAGCTATACTACTCCTAGGCATATATCCAAAAGATGTTCAAGTAGACAACGAGGACATTTGCTCAACTATGTTCGTAGCTACTTTATTTGTAATAGCCAGAACCTGGAAACAACCCAGATGTCCCTCATTTGAGGAATGGATACAGAAATTTTGGTACTTTTACACAATGGAATACTACTCAGCAATTAAAAACAAGGAAATCATGAAATTTGCAGGCAAATGGTGGGACCTGGAAATGATCATCCTAAGTGAGGTATCCCCAAAACAGAAAGACGAACATGGTATATACTCACTTATATAGACCTATAAGATAGGATAAAAATACAGAAATCTATACACCTAAAGAAGATAAACAAGAAAGAGGACCTGGGATAAGAGGATTAATACTTACTTAGAAAGTCAAATGGGATGGACATTGGATGTAGGAGTAAACAACTAGCAGGACAAGAGCCGGCCACAGAGGACCTAGAAAACACTCTTCCTAGCACTGTATCAAAGCATATATTAAGAAACATAACCAATCTTTTGGCAGAGTGCAGGGAATCATATGAAAGAAGGGGGAGTTAGTATGACCTGGAGAGGTCAGGAGTTCCGCAAGAACCAAATAAATCAGGGCACAGGGGTCTTTTATGAGACTGTCTCTCCAACCAAGGACCATGCATGGATATAACCTAGAATCCCTGCTTGTATGTAGCAAATGGTAGCTCAATTCCCAAGTGGGTATACTAGTAAGGGGAACAGAAACTATTTTGGACATGAACTCAATGGCTGGCTCTTCGACCTCCCTGTCCCCCGAGGGAGGAGCAGCCTTGCTAGGCCACAGAAAAGGACATTGTAGCCATTCCCGAAGTGACCTGATAAGCTAGAGTTAGATGGAAGGGGATGAGGTCCTCCCCTATCAGTGGACTTAGAAAGGTGCAGGGAGGAGATGAGGGAAGGACAGGGGGGATAGGGAGGGAATGGGGGAGGGAGTTACGGCTAGGATACAAAGTACATAACCTGTGATTAATATAAAATAAAAATGAAAAAAATCAAAACAAAAAACAACAACAAAAAAAAACCACAAGGAAATCATGAAATTTGCAAGCAAATGGTGGGATATAGAAAATATCATTCTGAGTGAGGTATCCCAGAAGGAGAAAGACACATACAGTATATACTCACTTATTTAGACCTATAATATATGATAAACATACAGAAATCTATACACCTAAAGAAGATAATCAAAAAAGGGGACCCGGGGTAAGATGATCAATCCTCACTTAGAAAGACAAATGGGATGTAGGAGAAAGAAAACAAGTAATAGGACAGGGTCCTACCATAGAGGGGCCCTGAAAGACTCTACCTAGCAGTGTATCAAAGCAGAAACTGAGACTCATAACCAAAACTTTGGCAGCTGGCAGGGAATCATATGAAAGAGGGGGGAGTAAATATGATCTGGAGAGGATAGGAGCTCCACAAGGACCAAATATATCTGACCACAGAGGTCTTATATGAGACTGTTTCTCCAACCGAGAACCATGGGTGGTTATAACCTAGAACCTCTTCTTGCCTGTAGCCCATGGTAGCTCAGTATCCAAGTGTGTACCCTAGTAAGGGAAATTGGGACTATTTCTGACATGAACTCAATGGCGGGCTCTTTGACCTCCCCATTCTGCAAGGGAGGAGCAGCCCTCCTAGGCCACAGAGGAGGACTTTGCAGCCTGTCCTGAAGATACCTGATAAACCAGGGTCAGATGAGAGGGGGGAAGGTCCTTCCCTATCAGTGGACTTGGAAAGGGGCAGGGAGTAGTTGAGGGAGGGAGGGTGGGATTGGGAGGGAATGACAGAGCAGGATTCACCTGGGATACAGAGTTAATAAAATGTAACTAATAATAAAAAATAAAAAATAAAAAACACATATTAACACAATGAATGTGAAAACAGGATCCATCCTTTTGCTGTATACACGAAACATACCTCAACAACAAGAATAAACATTACCTCAGGGTAAAAGGTTGGAAAAAGCTATTCCAAGCAAATGGACCCAAGAAAGAAGCTGGCATAGCTATTTTAATATCTAACAAAATAGACTTCAAGCCAAAATTTATCAAAAAGAGATGGGGAAGGACACTGCATACTCATCAAAGGAAAAAAAAATCACCAATATGACATTTTAATGATTAACATCTATGCCCTAAACACAACGGCACCCACTTTTATACAAGAAACACTACTATTGCTTAAATCACATATTGACCTTCACACACTGATAGTGGGAGACTTCAATACCCCAGTCTCACCAATGGACAGGTGGTTCACACAAAAACTAAACAGAGAAATGCTGGAGTTAACTGATGTTATAAGTCAAATGAACATTTACAGAACATACCACCCAAGCAAAAGAATATACTTTCTTCTCAGCACCTCATGGAACTTTCTCTAAAACTGACTACATACTCTGTCATGAAAAAAATCTCAATAGAGAAAGGAAAATTGAAATAACTCATTGCATCCAATCTGACCACCATGGATTAAAGCTGTTTATCAACAACAACAGAAAGAAAGCTTACAAATTCATGGAAACTGAACAACTCTCTATTGAATAAAAAAAATGGGTCAAGACAGAAAAAAGAATCAAACTGAAGATATTCTAGAACTGAATGAAAATGAGTACACAACATACCAAACTTATGAGACACAATGAATGTCATGCTAAGAGGAATGTTTATATAACTAAGTGGTTACATGGAAAATTTGGAAGTGATCTCCTACTAGCAACTCAATGGCACATCTGAAAGCTCTAGAACAAAAAAGAATAAGCACACTTAAGAGGAGTAGGCACAAGAAAGAATCAAATTGATGGCTGAAAAGCAATAAAATAGAAACTAAGAAAACAATACAAAGCATCAATGAAACAAAGAGTTGGTTTATAGAGAAAATCAACAAGATAAACAAACCCTTATCCAAACTAACTAAAAGGCAGAAAGAGAACACCCAAATTAAAATCAGAAATGAAAAGGGAGACTTAATAGTAGACACCAAGGAAATCCAGAGAATCATAAAGATATAATTTAAAAGTTTCACTGCACCAAATCCAAAATCTAAAATAAATGGATCACTTTTTCAGTAGGTACCATTTACCAAGGTTAAATCAAGATCAGGTAAGCAATGTAAATACTCCTATAACCTCTAGTAAAATCGAAGTAGTCATTAAAGTCCCTCAAACAGAAAAAAGGCCTAGGGCCAGACAGATTTAGTACAGAATTCTATCAGACTTTTAAAGAAGAGTTAATACTAATACTCCTTAAACTATTGCACAAAATAAAAACATAAGAACATTGCCATGTCTTTGACCCTCCCCCATACACGCCAGGGAGTAACAGCCTAGCTAGACCCCAGGGGAGGATATTGCAGCCAGCCCTGAGGAGACAAGATGATCTGGGGTTGGATGGAAGGGGAGGAGGTCCTCCCCTGCTGGTGGACTTGGAGGGCGGGGAGGAGATGAGGGAGGGATGGGGAGAGTGGGAGGGAATGAAGGAGGGAGCTATGCCTGGGATGCAAAGTACCTAACCTGTGATTTATATAAAATTACATTAAAAATTTAAAAAAGTTGTATAGGGAAGGAGGTGGGGACAGCCTGGGAGGAGTTAAGGGAGGAGGAAAGCATGATCAAATATATTGTACGAAAATAATTAATTAAAAATAGATAAAAAGAAAAAAAAGAACATTGCCATGACGACAGTATGCTTTGCTTTACAGAAGCTTTTTTCATGAGGTTGCATTTTGTTGATTGTTGATTTTATTGATTGTTGATCTTAGAGCCTGTGTTGTTGGTGTTCCGTTCAGGAAGTTGTCTTCTGTGCCTATGAGTTCAAGGCTCTTCCCTACTTTTTCTTCTAACTGATTTAGTGAGTCTGGTTTTATGTTGAGGTCTTTGATCCACTTGGACTTTAGTTTTGTGCAGGGTGATAAATATGGATCTATTTTCATTTTTCTGCATGTAGACATTCATTTGGATCAGCACCATTTGTTGAAGATGCTGTCTTTTTTCCATTGAATGGTTTTGGCTTCTTTGTAAAAAATCAAGTATCCATAGGTGTGTGGGTTTATTTCTGGGTCTTCTATTCGGTTCCATTGATCCACCATTCTGTTTCTATGGGATACCTCATTCAGGATGATGTTTTCTAGATCTCACCATTTGCCTGCAAATTTCATAATTTCCTTGTTTTTAATTGCTGAATAGTATTCAACTGTGTAAATGTACCACAGTTTCTGTATCCATTCCTCCATTGAGGGACATCTGGGTTGTTTCTAGGTTCTGGTTATTACAAATAAAGCTGCTACAAACATGGTTGAGCGAATGTCTTTGTTGTGTACTTGAGCAACTTTTGGATATATGCCTAGGAGTGGTATAGCCGTATCTTGAGGAAGCACTATTTCTAATTGCCTGAGAAAGTGCCAGATTGATTCCAAAGTGGTTGTACAAGTTTACATTCCCACCAGTAATGGAGGAGGGTTCCCTTTTCTCTACAGCCTCTCCAGCATATTTTGTCACTTCAGTTTTTGACCTTAGCCATTCTGATGGGTGTAAGGTGAAATCTCAGGGTCCTTTTGATTTGCATTTTTAATTGGATTGCTTTGTTTTTTGCTTTTTAACTTTTTTAGTTCTTTATATATTCTTGATACTAGCCCTTTGTCAGATATAGGGTTTGTGAAAGGGAGGAGGACCTCCCCTATCCGAGGACTTAGAGAGGGGCAGAGAGGAGATGAGAGAGGGTGAGTGGGGATTGGGAGGGACTGAGGGAGGGGGCTACTGCTGGGATATAAAGTGAATAATGTGTAATTAATATAAAAATAAATTAATAAAAGAACATTGTCATATTCATTTTGTAAGGCAAGAGTGATTCTGATACCCAAATTATGTAAAGACTCAACAGAGAAAAAAATTACAGACCAATTTCCCCTATGAACATAGATACTAAAATATTCAATCAAAATATTTGCACAATGATTTGAAGAATGCATCAAAATGAACATCCACTGTGATCCAATAACCTTCATCTCAGAGATGCAGAAACGCTTCAAGATACAAAAATCAATAAAGGTAATCCACAGTATATATAAACTGAAAAAAAACACATGGTCACTTCATTAAGTGCCAAAAAAGTCTTCAACCAAATCCAAAACCCCTTCATGATAAAAGTCTTGGAGAAATTAGGGATACAAGGGACATACCTAAACATAATAAACACAATTTACAGCAAGCTGATTGCTAACATCAACTCAAATGGAAAGGAACTCAAAGCACTTTTACTAAAGTCAGGAACAAGTTAACGTTGTACAGTCTTTCCATATGTATTCAGTGTAGTACTTGAAGTTTTAGCCAGGACAATAAGTAACTGAAGAAGATTAAGGGGATACAAATTGGAAAGGAAGAAATCAAAGAATCATTATGTATGGTAGTATACATAAGTGATCCTAAAATTTCTACCAGGGAAACACTCCTCTATTGCTGGTAGGTGTGCAAAGTCATACAACCACTATTGAAATAAATATGGCAGTTCCTCAGAAAATTGGGACTATATTTACCTCAAGATCCAGCTTTTCCATTCTTCAGAGTGTACCCAATGAACACTCCATCCTACCACAAGGACACTAGACTATATTCATTGTGGCTTTATTCATAATAACAGGAAACTAAAAGCAACCTAAGTGTCCATCAACTGGATTTATTTTAGTTCTTTCTTTCTTTCTTTCTTTCTTTCTTTCTTTCTTTCTTTCTTTCTTTCTTTCTTTCTTTCTTTCTTTCTTTCTTTCCTTCCTTCCTTCTTTCTTTCTTAATTACACTTTATTCACTTTGTATCCCCCCCATAGCTCCCTCCCTCCTCCCCTCCCAATCTCACCCTTCCTCCCCCTTGTCCACACTTGCCCCTCCCCAAGTCCACTGATAGGGGAGGTCTTCTTTTCCTTCCTTCTGATCCTAGTCTATTAGGTCTCATCAGGAGTGGCTGCACTGTCTTCCTCTGTGGCCTGGTAAGGCTGCTCCCCCAACAGGGTGAGACAATCAAAGAACAGGCCAATCAGTTCATGTCAGAGACAGTCACTGTTCCCATTACTATGGAACCCACTTGGACACTGAACTGCCATGGGCTACATCTGTGCAGGGGTTCTAGGTTATCTCTATGCCTGGTGCTTGGTTGAAGTATCAGTCTCAGGAAAGACCCCTGTGCTCAGATTTTTTGGTTCTGTTTCTCTCCTTGTGGAGTTCCTGTCCTCTCCAAATCTTACCATTTCCCACTTCTTTCATAAGATTCCCTGAACTCTGCTCAAGTGTTGGCTATAAGTCTCAGCATCTGCTTTGATAGTCTGCAGGGCAAAGCCTTTCAAAGGCCCTCTGTGGCAGGCTTTTAACTTGTTCCCCGTTTTCTCCTTCTGATATCCATCCTCTTTGCCTTTCTGGATGGGGATTGAGCATTTTAGAGAGAGTCCTCCCTCTTGGTTAGTTTCTTTAGGTGTACAGATTTTAGTAGGTTTATCCTATATTATATGTCTATATGGGTGCGTATATACCTTGTGTGTGTCTTTCTGCTTCTGGGATAGCTCACTCAGGATGATCCCTTCCAGTTCCCACCATTTACTTGCACATTTCATGATTTCCTTGTTTTTAATTGCTGAGTAATATTCCATTGTAGATGTGCCACAATTTCTGAATCCATTCCTCAGTTGAGGGGCATCTGGGTTGTTTCTAGATTCTGGCTATTACAAATAAAGCTGCTACAAACATGGTTGAGCAAATGTCTTTGTTGTGTACTTGAGCATCTTTTGGATATATGCCTAGGAGTTGTATAGCTGGGTCTTGAGGAAGCGATATTCCTAGTTGTCTGAGAAAGCACCAGATTGATTTTCAGAGTGGTTGTACAAGTTTACATTCCCACCAGCAATGGAGGAGGGTTCCCCTTTCTCCACAACCTCTCCAGCATGTGTTGTCAATTGAATTTTTGATCTTGGCCATTCTGATGGGTGTAAGGTGAAATCTCAAGGTCGTTTTGATTTGCATTTCCCTGATGGTTAATGACGTTGAGCATTTCTTTAAGTGTTTCTCTGCCATTCCATATTCCTCTATCGAGAATTCTCTGTTTAGCTCTGTTCCCCATTTTTAATTGGATTACTTGATTTGTTGCTTTTCAACTTCTTTTGTTCTTTATATATACTGGATATTAGCACTCTGTCAGATAAAGAGTTGATGAAGATTCTTTTCCAATCTGTAGGCAGTCATTATGTTTTGATGACAGTGTCCTTTGCTTTACAGAAGCTTTTCAGGTTCATGAGGTGCCATTTATTGATTGTTGATCTTAGAGCCTGTGTTGTTGGTGTTCTGTTCAGGAAGTTGTCTCCTGTGCCAATGAGCTCAAGGCTCTTCCCCACTTTTTTTCTAACCTATTTAATGTGTCTGGTTTTATGTGGTGGGAGGATTTTCTCTTCTGGTCTGATTTATTGGGTGTTCTGTAGGTTTCTTGTATTCTTACTGGCCTCTCCTTTAAGTTGGGGAAATTTTCTTCAATGATATTGCCTGTGATTGAGATAAAAATAAATAAATTTAAAAAAAATGATAGTTCAAAATAAATTAAATACCAGTAAAAAAAAAAAGAAAATATTTTCTGGGCCTTGGAGGAGGGAATTTTCTTTTTCCTCTATTCCTGTTATTCTTAGGTTTTGTTTTTTTATGTTGTCTTGAATTTCTTGAACTGTCTGTGTCAGGAATTTTTTAGATTTAACATTTTCTTTGACGGATACATCAATTTCTTTCATTGCATCTTCCACACCTGAGATTCTCTCTTCTGTCTCTTGTAGTCTATTAGTTATGCTTACCTCTGTAGTTCCTGTTTTCTTTCCTAAGTTCTTTCTCTCCATAATTTCCTCCATTTGAGTTTTCTTTAATTTTTCCAATTCTGTCTTCCGGTCTTGAGCTGTTTTGTTGACTTCCTTCACCTGTCTGACTGTATTTCCCTGTTTTTCCTTCAATTCCTTCAGCTGTTTGTTTGAACAATCCTCCATTTCTTTTATTTGTTTCAGTGATTTAAGTATTTCCTCTCTAAAGGCCACAAACTGTTTGGCTACAACTTCCTGTATTTCTTTATGGATGGCCATACTCTGTTTGTGTTTTTCTTCCTGTATTTCTTTACGGACTGCCATAATGTCTGAGTTTATCTTCCTCTAGATCTTTACGAATTTTATTTGTTTCCTCTATTATCCTCTTCATAAGCATAGATGTTAAGTCATCTTCTTGAATTTCAGTTATGCTGGGGTGTCCAGGGCTGCTTGCTGGATAACTGGGTTCTGGAGATGCCTTATTGCTTTGTCTTTTGTTGGTTGAGCTTTTATGCTGGCCTCTACCCATTGGGCTATCTTAGGTGTTGGGTGTTAGTTTCTGGTGGTTCCTGGAATCCTGTGGTGGAGAGAATCCCCTTGTTGGGAAGATGTTTTTTTTTTTTTCTGAAGGAGGCCTCCTCAGCTTTTTGGGT
This sequence comes from Pachyuromys duprasi, assembly GCA_028658305.1. NCBI lineage: Eukaryota > Metazoa > Chordata > Mammalia > Rodentia > Muridae > Pachyuromys > Pachyuromys duprasi. The sequence goes on from JAQQSO010001679.1 coordinate 8,652, forward strand.
ATGGTCACTGAATGGCCAGTGTTTTTCAGGAATTGCCACAGCTCACCTCAGGAGTGGTAACTGTGGTCCTTGTTAGTCAAGAGGGCTCTCCTCTCACCTGGAGAAGTCCTGGAGACAGCTGCCCTGCTTCTGGGTTTCTTGCTGTAAATTTAGTGAGCTACTGCTGTAACCTGGGTGCCCCATGGTTTGATCAGTTTAATTAGGGATAACTGGTTGCCCCTTGGAGCAATACCTGGGGGTTGATCTCAGGGATCCCAGGCTTCTGTAGGTCTGAGTTTGGAGCTCTGTGCCCCACTACCCAAGTGGCAGTCAGTGGCAGGTGAGCTTCACTCTCATGTGTGCAGCTGGAGGCTAGAGTCAGGAGCCTGTGAATAGCCAGAAACTTTTCTGGAGCTAGGTGTCCTGAGGTAGGGCCAGATGTTTCTGCCACTGTGGGGTTTTCTCCCAACAGGAAGGCCCAGTCTGTGGTGTTTGGGGTGGTGCATAGAGCGGTCAGGCGCTCGTGGGTGGTGGCTCCAAGCTGGTGGCTGGGCAGGTACCTGAGACCTTCTCCCGAGAACTTTCCCATGTGTGGTGGTGGTGGTGGTGGTGGTGGATTGGGGGTTGGCTGAATGCTCTAAGCGGTCTCCCTCCCTGTGGGATTTTCTCTAGTCAGGGACTCCCAGTCTCTGGTGCCCTGGGGCGCATAGTTCTGTCTGTGATGGAGAGTCAGGCGTACAGCAAGTCTCTGGGCTGGCAGTGTGTGCCTGCCGGTCTGAGAGACCTTTTCCAGGGATAGACTGGGGGACCTGAAGTCAGTCTCTGTTTGCTTCCTTCCCTGTGGGGTTTTCTCCTTACACTCCCACAGGGAAACCCAGTCTGATGCCGTGGGGCACACAGTTCTGTCTGTGATGAAGAGTCAGGCACATAGCAAGTCTCTGGGCTCGGGTGGAGCCCCTCTCTGGGCTGCCGGTTTGTGCCAGCAGGTCTGCGGGACCTTTTTCAGGGAAAGACTGGGTGACCTGAGGACAGTCCCGTTTCCTTCCTTCCTTGTGGGTTTTTATCTCAACTGGGGCTCCCAGTTTCTGATGTTTTTTGTGTCCACTGTTCAGCCTGGGAAGGTGATCAGGACACGTGTGGCTCTGGTCTGGTGACCGACCGAGTTGTGCAACTAGGGATCTCTTCCGGGTTCTGGCTGGGTGAGCTGAGAGAGGACCTGACCAATTCCCGCACAGTGGAGTTTCGTCTCACCTGGGAAACATGATCACTTTTGTTTTAGGGCCCAGAGTTCAGTCTCTTGGTCGCTGTACCGATGTTGCTGTTCTTCTCCTCAGACGCAGTGTCCTCCTGGCACTGCCATCTTGGGTCCCCCTCAACTGGATTTTTAAAAATATAGAACATTTACACAATAGAGTATTACTCAGCTGTTAAAAATTTCAGGCAAGTGGATAGAACTATTAAAACAACAACAACAAAAACTTCTAGAGTGAGGTAATCCAGACCCAGAAAGACAAATGTGGTATGTACTCACTAATCCATAGATACTAGCTGTTAAATAAATGCCGATCAAGCTACAATCCACAGACTCAGGGGGTTAGGTAAAGAGAAGAGCTCTAGGGGGAACACATTGATCTCCCTGGGAAGGGGGAATAGAATAGATCTTGTGGGTGGACAGATGGTTGTTGGGGATGGGAGCGGCAGAGATCAGGTTGGGAGAAGGGATGGAGGAAGGGAGTTCAGGAAGGGAGAGCTGGAATTGGAGGGCACTTGGAGAGAGGGTGGTGTAGAAAGCTAGTGCAGTGGAAAGTTCTTTGAATCTGTGAGGGCCACCATGCTGAAAACTCCTAGTAATGGAGAATATGGAGTCTGAACTGGCCGTTATAAAATAGGCAAGGCTTCCAGTCATGAGACTGGGTTGCATTCTGTTGAATTGCTGGCTAAGAAGTCCCATGGAGATCCCTAAACAACCCAGGCTGATGCTAGAACAGCGAGTCACTCTCCACAAACTGACAGCAAGGGGTGGGTGGTATTGCTGAGGATAACATCCACACAGCTCATTGAATATGGAGAGGTTGAGCTGGTTCCTTCATGGAACCTTCACTTCTACGTTCTAGTCTCTTTGGTGCATTGAGGCACTCTTCAGGCTACCAAAAGAGAAACCTGGATATCAACCCAGCCACAAAACCCTCAACATACATTATATCCTGCCTCCAAGATGTGCTGAGGCAACGGTGGTGTAGAACTGTGGGAGTGTCCAACAGATGTGTGGTTCCAGTCCATGAGAGAGAACCCATGCCCCACACTGCCTGGATGGACAGGAATGGTTGACTGGATAGCCCAGAGGCCTAGGGTAGAACCAAACAGGACTGGCAAAAAAATTCAATGAAATGATTTCTATTGATATTCTGTTGTACCCATAGATTGATGCTTTGTCCAGTAATCATCAGACAGCCTTTGTCCAGCAGCAGATTGGAGTGGGTGCCATGACCTATATCCAGACATTATGTGGAGAGAGAGTCTAAATTGGAGGTATCCATCAAGTCCCCCCTTTGGAACTCTGGGAACTCAGTGGAAAAGGAGGAGGGAAGATTATATGAGTCAGAGGGGATGGAGGACATCAGAAGAACGTGGCCCACTGAATTTACTAAACAGGCAGGGCTCATATGGGTTCACAGAGACTAGCCACAGGCACAAGGTCTGCAAGAGTTGGCACCAGCTCCTCTTAGTATATTTTATGGCTCTTAGATTGGTGTTTTTGTGGGACTCCCGACAGCCAAAATGGGTGTGACTCAGATTCTTTTGCCTGCTTTTGAGACTGTTCCTCCTATTGGGCTGCCTTGTGCAGCCTCAGTTTGAGGGCTTGTCTTGCCTTATTGTGTCTTGTTTTGTTGTATTTGTTGTTTCTTGGAGGCCTGTTTTGTTTTGTTTTTATCTGAAGGAAAACAGAGGGGAAGTAGATCTGGGAGAGAAGAGAGGGGAGTACTGGGAGGAATAGAGGAAGGGGAAACTAGCCCATGGCTGGGATCTGTTTTATGAAAGAAGACTCTATTTCCAATCAAATAAATGGTATTATAGGACTTTTAAAGTTATACTATGTTTTATATTGATACAGTAATACTACTATAACATCTTGAGGACAAAAACAAAAGGAAATTTTATGGTTTAATAATGATGTGTTTGTATGCCAAATTGACACAGTCAATTGTTCTGGTTAAGTTATTGTTTTTGTTTGTTTTTTCAATTGATATAAGTTAAGAGTTTTCAGGAAAAGGGAGCCTTAAAGATGAAAATGGCTTCATCATATTGACTTAGGCAAATTTGCACATTTTCTTGATTAAAGATTGATGTAGGAGGGGCCAGCCTATTATTATTATTATTATTATTATTATTATTATTAGTTGTTGTTGTTGCTACCATTGACAGGTAGTTCTGGGTGGTAAAAGAATGCAGGCTGAGGAAACCAGTAATCAGCGTTCCTCCATGGCCTTTGAGTCCTTTGCTGCCTTCAGGTTCTTGCCTTAAGCCCCCTCCCTGACTTTCCTTTATGATAAAGCACGTCTGTAAACACTCTCCTTCCCAAGTTGCATTTGGAAATGGTGTTTATCACAGCAACAGAAACCTAACCGGCATATCCGTTTTGTAGCCTGTATCAGTATTTCAATCATTTTCTTGACTGAATAATATGTTATCGTATAGCTGTGTAACCGTTCATCAGTTTGTGGACACTAGGATGTTTCAATCTTTTGGCTAACATTAATAATGTTACTGTAAATATCTGTCATACACACATTTTCCATTTCTCTTGAGTACATATATAGCTAAGAAGAGAATTGCTATATCATATGGAACTCAGTGCTTAGCTTTCGCAGGAACCCCCAGTCTTATTTATCAAGTGGCTACTTCATTTTTCCTTCCTTTCAGCACTGTTAAAGTTTTTATTTCTCCCATGGTCACTAATACTTGTTACAATCTGACTTTTTAATTATTGACATCCTACTTCGTATGAAGTGCACCTCCAAGATGTTTTGAACTTTATTTTCATTTTTATTACTGAAAAGTGTTTTGTTGTACAGTAAGCACTTTACAAAATGAGGTATCCAGTCCTATGACTGAAAAGTAGTTCATTATATGGATATGCCATATGTATTCATTCTCTTATTGATAGATATTTAGGATATTTCTTTTTTAAACAATTTATTTATTCAGGGGTGGAACATGCATGTTCCACAGTGGATTTGTTTTAGATCAGAAGACAACTTGAGGGAGACAGTTCTCTACTTCTAGCATGTAGATTCCAGAAATCAAGCTCAGATTGTCCTTGTTGGTAACAAATGTATTTACCTGCTGAACCATCTTGCCAGTTTTATTTGGGATATTTCCAACTTATACCTGTTATTAAAAAGATATAAGGGGGCTATGCCTGGGATTCAAAGTACCTAACCTGTGATTTAGATAAAAATAAATAAATTTAAAAAAAAAGAAGTTCATTAAGATATATATAGAAAAAAAAGATATAAACATTAAAATTTTTTGGACGTATATATGCCTTGTGGGTGAATGCATAAGAATAAAAATTACTGTGTCATAAAGTAAGTATGTATAACTTTACAGGAAAACTCAAAACTTCTTTTCAAATTATCTTTGATAATATTTATATTATTATTTTTTCTCTATTGTTTTGGCTGTTATATAGTTATATTTTGTTTTAACTAGCATTTCCCAAAAGACTACATATGTTGAATATCTTTTGTTATTAGTGATTTATATATATTTTTTCAAATTTCTATTCAACTTGATTGGTCATTAAAAATAAGTTGTTTAGAGACTGAAGCAGCAAGCACAGGGTCTACATGGGTCTGCATGAGGACTTTTTTATACATATTATGGCTTCCAGTTTAGTGTTTTTATTGGATTCCGGAGTGTGTGAACAAGTAGGTCTCTGATTCTTGTACCATTTCTTGGAATTTCTTCCTTCTATTGGTTTGTCTTGTCCAATTCAAATGTGACAGTTTTTATCTTTTTAAGTTTTTATTTATTTATTTTTCATATATGAATGTTTTATCTCCATGTACATCTGCATGCCAGAAGAGGGCATCAGATTCTACTATAGATGGTTGTGAGCTGCCATGTGGTTGCTGGGAATTGAACTCAGGACCACTGGAAGGGCAGACAGTGCTCTTAACCACTGAGTCATCTCTCCAGCTCCAGTTTTTATCTTTTTAAATTTTAGTTATATTATATTATTATCTCTTGGAAGCCTGTTCTTTTCTAATGAGAGACAAAAAGGGAATAGGTCTGGATGAGAGGGAATGTGGGGAGGAAATTGGGAGAAACAGAAGGAGAGGAAACCATAATTAGGATATATCATGTGAGAAAAGAATCTGTTTTCAATAAAACGAATAAATAGGCCATTTATCCTTTTGATATTGATTTATATAACAGGGTTCCTGAATAGTAGGATTGTTGGTATTGGGGCCAGATAATCTTTATTGTAGGTAAATATCTTGTACAATGTAAAATGTTTAGCAGCATCTCCCCATTATTACAACCAAAAATATTTATAGACATGGTTGACTCTCCCCGAGATTAAAAAATATGCACCCACTTGATAAACAATGATTTATAGAGATCCTTTACATACTCAGGATAAAAATATTTCATCAGGCACATTTCTTACAAAATTTCTTTACACTCTGTGGCATACTTTTAAATTTTGTCAGTGATAGCTTTTGAGGGACAGAAGAGAAAGTAGTTAATAAGCTGGACGTCAATAACATAGGAAAGGACTTTCCAAATGCTAATATCACAGGCATTAAAAACGACAATTAACAAATGGGATTCCTTGTAGCTAGACAGCATCTTACAGCAAAGGACTACATCATTTGAGCAAAGTGGCAGCCCACAGAATAGAAAAAAAATACAATTTATACATCTGATAAAAGGTTATTATTATCTAACATATATAAAGAACTTAAACTGTCAAGAAAACAACTCAGTTAAAACATGGGACATGGAACTAAACAGAGTTCTCAAAAGATGAAACACAAATGGCTGAGAAACAATTTTTAAAAGCTTAATATTCTTTACCATCAGGAAAATGCAAATTAAAATTACTTTGAGATTTCAGTTTATCCCACTCAGAGTGTCCAAGACCAAAACAACAAACCGTATGCTAATGAGTATATAGGGAAATGGAATATTTACTAATTGCTGGTGGGAGTGCAAAATGATACAGCAAGTATGGAAATCAACGTAGAGATGTCTCCAAAAGTTGAAAAGTAAATATACCTCAAGATCTAAATACACCACTCTTGGGCATATACTCAGAGAACTCTACATCTTACTACACAGATACTTACTCATACATGTTCATTGCTGCTCTATACATAATAGCCAAAATTTGGAATGATCCTAGATGTCCATCAGCTGATGAGTTGGATAATGAAAATGTAGTACAGTTATACAAAGGAACATTATTCAGCTGCTAAGCAAAATGAAATTATAAATTTGTGTAAATGGCTGGATCTAGAAAATTATCCTGACTGAGGTAACCTAAACCCCAAAAGTCAAATATTGCATTTTTTCTTGTATAGGTATGTTAGCGATTAAGTTTTCCATATGTGTGCTTCAATCTAAATAAGTACAAATATTAGGTCCCTAGTGAGGGTCAAGGAGGAATGAGGGAATCTTACAAGGAAGGGGAAATAGAATATAGTGTTGTAAAGAGACAAATGGGAAACTAGTATAGGAAGATTAAATGAGGAGAGGATGTGAGAACAGTGTTGAGGGAATTTGGGGAGAGACAATTAACATGAAAGGCCTTTTGAAAAGCCACATGAAAACCTACTACATAAAAGGTTCCAAAATTGGATCTCCGAGATGGCAGTGACCAGTGAGCACTGTATCTGAGGAGAAGAGGATCCAAAACTCCAAAACTGGTGAGTGGATGAGCAGCTGAAGGCAGAGCATCGACTTTGGGGCTCCCCAGGATAGAGAGGACAACCCATGAGCTGAGTAAGATTGGACCCAGGCCTTCTGTGGACATCTCTGGGATCTGGGAGTGCTAGACTATGGATCCCCTGCACTTCTGCTTGTCCTGGTGGTGACCTCTGCTTCCAGAACCCACCGGCTATCCATGGGCCCAAGTCTGAGAGTAGAGAACCATGGGCCCCCTGTGCTTTCTGCTTATGCCTGCAAATGAGTAG